>JAZHYW010001275.1:0-20920 GCA_037355805.1 Ixodes ricinus
ACTGACTCGACAAGGTCGCGGGCAGCTGCTTATCTAGAGTGCGTCGTTATCTCGAAAGTTCGGCAAAGAAAGTTCGAGCGTCGCGCGCTCGGGGCGAGGATGAACTGGCACTTTCGAGAACAACAAAGCAAAGGGAAAGTTACAATTAGTGCGAGAATGAATGGGAATCTTCTAGAAGACCGTGACCGAGCGTTGCTTTCTCGGCTCTGCGGGCGGCATTATCCCCCCTTTTAAAAGTGCATCGTCCCGATGCAACGTGAAAGGAAAACAGAAATGGCTAAAAAATTTACGGTGAAACGAAATAAACATGCAGTATCGCAATCCTATCGTGCGTAGAACGGCTTGAGTCGAACGACGTGGACGACTTCGGGTCGTGGCTGGCGGCGTCCTGATGGTCGGGTTCCGTCGGGGAGCACCTCGTAGTTCAAGTCCCCAAGGCGGCGGATGACCTTGTAGGGTCCGAAGTAGCGTTTTAACAGTTTTTCGCTGAGTCCGCGGCGGCGAATGGGCGTCCACACCCACACCCTGTCTCCGGGCTGGAACTCCACGTCGCGGCGACGAAGGTTGTACCGGCCAGCGTCCACACGTTGCTGGTCCTTTATTCGAAGACGGGCTAGCTGGCGTACTTCTTCTGCTCGTTGGGTGACCAGCTGGGCGTCGTCGGTGCTGTCGTCCGTCGGGTCGTGGGGCAGCATGGCGTCGAGCATCGTCGTCACCTTTCTGCCGTGCACCAGCTGAAAAGGTGTAATGCCAGTCGTTTCTTGAATCTGCCGTATTGTACGCGAACGTGACGTAGGGCAACACTTCATCCCACGTCTTGTGTTCCACGTCCACGTACATCGAAATCATGTCGGCGATGGTCTTGTTTAGTCGCTCCGTCAGCCCGTTGGTCTGCGGGTGGTATGCCGTGGTCCGGCGGTGGTCGGTGTGGCTCAGGCGGAGTATCTCTTGTGTCAGTTGCGCCATGAACGAGGATCCTCGGTCCGTAATCAGGACTTGGGGAGCGCCGTGTCGGAGGACGATAGACTCCACGAAGAACTTGGCTACTTCCACGGCGGTCCCCGACGGGAGTGCTTTTGTCTCGGCGTACCTGGTGAGATAATCAGTTGCCACGATTATCCAACGGTTTCCCTGCGTCGACGGCGGGAAAGGTCCGAGAAGATCCATTCCAATCTGCTGGAATGGTGCAGTCGGGGGCGCGATCGGTTGCAGGAGACCTGCCGGCTTCGTCGGTGGTTTCTTGCGTCGTTGGCATTCGTGGCACGAACGGACGTAGAGGTGGACAGTCTTCGGGAGCTTGGGCCAGTAGTATTTTTCTCGGATCCGTGCAAGAGTCCTACTGTAGCCAAGGTGACCAGATGTTGGGTCGTCGTGGCAGGCTTGGAAGATCTCTTCTCGAAGACTAGCAGGAATCACCAGGAGCCACGTCGAGTTGTTGTCCCCGAAGTTCTCTTTATAGAGGATACCTCTCCGGACGGCGAATCTTGGCAGGTCACGTGAGAAGACTCGGGGAATCGTACCCCCTCGTCCCTCCAAGTGGTCGATCAGTGCGCGCAGCTCAGGATCGTCCCGCTGGAGCGCTGCCATACCGTGAATGCTCACTGCGCCAAGAAAGTGATCGTCGTCGTCGTCGTCTTTGGCACAGCCGGTAGCTGACTCGACGGGGGCTCTGGACAGGCAGTCGGCGTCGCTGTGTTTTCGGCCTGACTTGTAGACCACGGTCACGTCGTACTCTTGCAGTCGTAGGCTCCACCGAGCGAGGCGTCCCGATGGGTCCTTCAGGCTCGCTAACCAACACAGCGAGTGGTGGTCGGTGACCACTCGAAATGGACTCCCGTACAAGTACGGGCGGAATTTCGTGATGGCCCAGACGACGGCCAGACATTCCTTCTCGGTCGTCGAGTAATTGCGTTCCGCGTTCGACAGCGTCCGGCTAGCGTATGCGATCACGCGCTCCGCACCGTCTTGTCGTTGGACCAGTACCGCTCCGAGTCCTGTATTACTGGCGTCCGTGTGAACTTCCGTTTCGGCTGATTGGTCGAAGTGGCCGAGAATCGGTGGTGACTGGAGCCGTCGCTTTAGTTCGTCGAATGCCTGTTGTTGTTCTCCACCCCATTCGAAGTTCACGGCGTCTTTCGTAAGGTGCGTGAGCGGCGCAGAAAGCTTGGCGAAATCCTGAACGAATCGCCGGTAGTATGCGCAAAGTCCCAGGAATCTTCGGACGGCCCTTTTGTCGGTGGGCGGTGGAAAGGCCGCTACGGCGCGAGTTTTCTCAGGGTCAGGACTTACACCTTCGTTGCTCACAACGTGGCCCAGGAACTTCAGTTCGCCGTAGGCAAACCGGCACTTCGTCGGCTTGAGGGTGAGTCCTGCGGTCCTGATTGCCTCAAGAACGGCCCGAAGGCGTCGCAAATGCTCGTCGAAGTTGGCCGAGAATACCACGACGTCGTCGAGGTAAACGAGACAGCTCTGCCACTTGAGGCCTGCCAGGACGGTGTCCATGACACGTTGGAACGTTGCCGGCGCCGTGCACAGTCCGAAGGGCATCACCTTGAACTCATACAGTCCGTCGGGCGTGACGAAGGCAGTCTTTTCTCGGTCCCGTTCGTCGACTTCGATCTGCCAGTAGCCACTCTTAAGGTCCATCGACGAAAAGTATCGGGAGTGGCGCAGCCGGTCCAGCGTGTCGTCGATGCGGGGGAGCGGATACACGTCTTTCTTCGTGACCGCGTTGAGCCGCCGGTAGTCAACGCAGAATCGAAGCGTTCCGTCCTTCTTCTTCACCAGTACGACTGGAGAGGCCCACGGGCTGCTCGAAGGCTGAATGATGTCGTCGTTGAGCATCTCTTGTACCTGTTCCTGAATGGCCTCTCGTTCTTTTGGGGAGACCCGGTACGGCGGCCGATGCACAGGGAGCGCTTCCTCGTTGGTAACGATGCGGTGTTTCGCCACTGTTGTCTGGCGCACCCTCGACGTCGTCGCAAAGCAGTCGCCGAACTCGGCGAGGAGGTCTCCGAGCTGTCGTCGTTCCGTGGCACTGAGCTTGGGGTTAACGTCGAGCTGCGGCGGCGGTGTACTGTGCGGCTGACACGGCGAGGGCTCTTCGGAGATCGCGGCGATTTCGGCGTCGGCCCGGAGTTCTTCGACGTGTCCTACAGCGGCACCTTTCGTGAGGTGCTGCGCCTCCGGTCGAAAGTTCGTCACGAGGACCACAGAACGTCCATCCTGCAGCTCCGCTATGCCCCTTGCGACGCCTATTCCTCTTCCGAGAAGCAGTTGGACATTGCCTTCTAGAAGGACTTTCCCGCGGGCAACTGCATCGGTCACGACGGGCACAAGAACACTCGACCGTGGCGGCAGGTTCACGTGGTCCGCAATGACTCGGACGGCGGCTGGCGTCGTTTTGTATCCCTCCGGAGGTAGAACGGGCTTTCGCAGCGTCAACCTGTTTGCTCCAAGGTCGATCACGGCACCGTACTCACAGAGGAAGTCCATGCCAAGGATGACGTCTCTCGAACAGTCCTTGAGGACGACGAATTTCACGGGGCAGGTCTCTCCGTGGATGTCCACGCGCGCAGTACACCTTCCCACTGGTGTGATGAGATGTCCGCCGGCGGTTCGTATTTTCGGGCCATCCCACGGCGTCATCACTTTCCGAAGGCGGCGAGAGAGCTTCCCACTTAAAACGGAATAGTCTGCTCCGGTGTCGACGAGTGCCTTCGCGTCGTAGCCGTCGATGGTAACGTCGAGGTTATTCGACACCGTCGCAGAACCGTCGTTCCTATGCGTCTCGTCGCTGGTGTGGGAGCCCTCCGGCGTTTGTGGAGGATATTGGCGTCGTTCGTCATCGGCAATACCACCTCCCGGTATTGCCGCACTCAGTTTTCCCGGCGAGGCAGGGGGACAGGCTTTCTCGGCGGGACCTACGATGAGGCGATGCAGGGCGTTGTGGTGACGGCGATCGGAAACCGCGGCGGGGAGACGGTCCTGGGGATGGCGACCGGCGGAGGTATTCGGCGATGTCCCGGGGTCGCTCGCCGTAGCGTGGTCGCGGGTCGTCGGGGTGGAAGCCGCGTAGCCCCAGCTGCCGGTACGGGCAACGGCGGTAGACATGGTCGGCTTCCCCGCAATGGTAACAAAGCGGGCGTCGGTCGGCCGTTCGCCACACGTCGGTTTTTCTCGGCGAGGGTCTCTCCGGGCGGACGTGCTGGACTTGTTCTTGGCGTCGAGGGTTTTGCGGCGTTGGATTGTCCCGGCGAGATGACGCCTGGTATTGACGGGCAACAGGCGGTGGTCGGCGGGCTACAGCGGCGTAGCTCAGCGTCGGCTCCTCTTGCGCCACCATGGTGCCGGGAACCTCTGGCCGGAGTGTCCGGTGAATTTCTTCATGGACAGCCTCAGCGATGGAGAGAGATGCCGGAGGAATGGCCGCAGGTAGCAACTTCTGGAGCTCCTCCCGGACGACGTCGCGGATAAACTCACGGATGTCCCGGGTACGGGCGCCGATGTCGTCGTTAAGCAGCGTGGAGGAAACGACGCCGGGATGTCGTTGGTAGTAGGAGGCGCGTGCTTGGAGGGCGCGCTCCATGTTCGTTGCCTCCGTGACAAACGCTTCGACGGTGGTCGGCGGGTTGCGGACGAGGCCCCCAAAGATGTCGTCCCTCACCCCGCGCATGAGGACACGCAGCTTCTTGTCGTCGGCGGCTTGTGGGTCGGCACGCGCGCTCAGACGCAGGACGTCTTGAACGAAGCTGGTGACGCTTTCGTTGGGGCCTTGCGTCCTCGTCCGAAGGAGGTCCTCGGCTCTCTCCCTTCGGTGCTGACTGGCGAACGTCCCTCGGAGCTCTCCTTTCAGCTGGTCCCATGATGTAATCGAGGTTTCACGATTCTCGAACCAGTGTCGCGCCGTGCCCTCGAGGGAAAAATAAACGTTTTGCAGACGCTGTTCGGGAGTCCATTGGTTGTGCAGCGCCACCCGTTCATATTGCTGCAACCAGTCTTCGACGTCTTCGTAGATCTCGCCGTGGAAGGACGTCGGTGTACGAGGGGCGACGGGCAGGTAGACGACGGGGGCGGCGGTCGGGGTCTGCGACGACTGGGGGTCCATTGTCGGCTTCGTCGACTGGTTGGTCTCTCGGCAGTAGACCGAGTTCCGGGGGCAACCCTTGAATACGGCGGCTGGCACGATGCTCCGAGTCTTCAACAGAAGGTCGTCGGGGAATGGGGCTTGCTGAACGAGTTCTTGTAGGGGTACGCTGCACGGGTTTCATACCCCGCACCTCCACCAGAAATGTCACGAATTAAGGCGACGAGAAGGCGAAGAGTGAACTGAAAATAAAGGTTTAATGGGCGAACTTGTGCCAACCAAAAATAAGTAAAGAACGAAAGAGCGTCGAGGCAGCAGAAAAGCAGGCGGCGATTCGGCGGCGACAACAGAGAGCGCGAGCGAGACTGACTCGACAAGGTCGCGGGCAGCTGCTTATCTAGAGTGCGTCGTTATCTCGAAAGTTCGGCAAAGAAAGTTCGAGCGTCGCGCGCTCGGGGCGAGGATGAACTGGCACTTTCGAGAACAACAAAGCAAAGGGAAAGTTACAATTAGTGCGAGAATGAATGGGAATCTTCTAGAAGACCGTGACCGAGCGTTGCTTTCTCGGCTCTGCGGGCGGCAATATACGCATTTGAGCATTTGACCGCAGCGGCCTCTCGTCTATAAACGTTGAGCCAATGCATGCAAAGTTTAACGCGATTATATACGCATTTGACCGCAGCGCCCTCTCCTGTATAGACGTTGAGCGGCTACATGCAACGTTTTATCCGTGACAGAAACCCCAGGTCTTGAGTTACCACCACATCGTAGAGCCCCTACTCGTCCTGTCGCTGCGCAAACAAATTTCAACGTTTTTTTTTTTCATCATTTTTTTTTCGTTTTTGTTTTTCCTTTTTTTTTGCCCTACACGAGCACGTGAGCTCACGAGCTCGTAATTTTTTATCATTTTTTTTTCTTTTTCCCTACACGAGCACGTGATCTCACGAGCAGAACCACGAGCACCCGACGCCTGCCTACGCCGGACGGCGGACGGACATACGGACATGGCTAGCCCCTAAGGAGCTTCGCCCCTAAAGAATAAAGAAACTTAATTTTGGGTGACCCTGCCTGGCTAAGCTGGCACCGCCAACTGGGAGGATGGGGATGTTTGTGTCCGTACAAGTCGTGTATGGTACATCGCCCACAGCTCACGCCGATGTAACAAAGCGCGGCATTTATAAAGCGTTTTGCTTTTCTTCGTCTGGCGCAGGGAGCGAGTGTTTTTGCAGAGGACAGCTTTTGGCGATTGTCGCCCCAAACGCCCGCAGGCTTACGGCACAACCGATTTTTCTAACCTAGTTTTCTTGCCGCCAAGCATAGTTTCCTTCCCTTCTCATTCGAATCGTCCAACTACCAGATGCACTCTTGCGGGTGTCGACTCCAAACCCACTTTCTCTCCCTTCGTTTTTTTTTTTTTTTACAACCCAATATCCGGCCTCACTTTCCGTCACCCAGTTCTTGTCCCTCAATCGGGTCCCGTCACTCGAGAAAGAGTATTCGCTCGAAACGTCTGTGTCGTTCTGTTTGTTTGTGTGTTTTCTTGAAATTGAAAGACCGCCCTTAGCCGGTACCAGGGCACTTGTCACCACTTGGTTAATAGATATTCACGTCGTGGGTTTTCCGGGTGGTTTCTTCTATTTCGGGTGGTGAGATGGAAGAGCACAAGCGTCTTCGATCTGGTTAGAAAGTGTCGGAGAAAAGATCGCGACAGCCATTTGGAATCCTACACGCAGTGGTCGTTTGTACCTCGATGCAGTGCTTATTTGGTCGGAGGAATGTTGCCGCAACATGGCTCTCCAAGTGTTTCATGAAAGGTTCTGCGCGCGCAGTAGAAAACGATTCGACCGACGAGTGGATGGGAGTGGCATTAGAAAACATCTACAAGCTGATTGCAAGGTACGACATCTTATTGTTGACTTCACATTTGCACGATTTTTATTGCTTCCATCCGATTTTGCGTCGTCAAAGAAACTCGAAATTAGAATTGGCTGATTGTGAACTGGCACCATGATTGGATATATACGAGAAATGGACGCCTGCTGTTGTGTTCGTGTATGCCTTATGGTGGTCGAAGTTTCTTGAAGTTCTTCATTGATCAGGTATGTGCTATGTTAAAAATTTGAAAAACTTAAGTCGCCTGTAATGTGCGAAAGAAGAGACTCTAAATTTGTTTATCATTTAGTGGATTTACAGTGAAACCCGTTTAGAACGAACCCACGTACAGCGAATTATTGTCGATATCGAACTCACGGAAAATTTAAATAAAAATGCATGTAAAAAGTACTTTCTATAACGAACAACATATTGGCTATATCGAACTTTTTCCCCCCAGGAAGGCTTCCAAAACGTGCAGACAATCGTCTCCTAGCCCGTTCCTTCCCCCCCCAAAAAAAAGTAGGAAAGAAAGAAAATTCCAAAAGCTCAAGCTGCGAACAAAAATTAGCGAAGAAATCCGATTCCGGAAAGGCACACACACACACACACAAAAACCATTCAGCGCAAAGCGGTTGCTAACGAAGAGAAGTGATTCAAAAAAGAAGATAAGTTAAAAAAAAAACCGGCACGCATGCACAAAGAACAAAAACAATTTTCTAGCGCTTTGTTCCAAGGCGGAAGCGAAGAGATAAGAAAGCTCTCGCCTCCTCACCCTTCGCGCCCTGTTTGACCTAATGTCACTTTAGCTTGACCAAAAGCAAAAAGAAAAGACGCTTCCCCCTCTTCAGCTTGCGCGCTAACTTGGGGCTTGATACGCCACGCCCCGAGAGGCAATAAGCCTATCGCATTTTAGATTCAAGAGCAACGTGTTAATAGCAACGGGTTCAATAGCACCCGTGTATAACGAACTCATCGTGGAAGTTCGTTGTAAATAGTTTTCGCTACATCGAACCACTTGCTATATCGAACTGTTCGTAGCGTTTCCTGTTGTTCGTTATAAACGGGTTTGACTGTACTCGCATACTGCCTTAAATTATGATCTTGTTCAAGGAGCTATTCATGGTAAAAGTCGAAATAGGAAGAACCAAACATGTTAATATTGATTATTAAGAAAATCATAAGTTTCTCAGAATAATCATAATCCCTGCCGTGAACTATTACACAATGTATTATAAGATCGAAGCTAATTTAAAGGCATTTAAAAGAACGTTCCTTTTGAATGTTTTCTCATGTTTCTTAGTAAAGCAAAGACGAAGTAACTGCGTTACTTTAGCGAAGTAACTGTAACAAGTTACGCTTTCAATTTTGTAACTGTAACAGGGTTACTTTAGAGCGCAGCTCTTAGGCGCCCGTTCCCGGCTTGAGCGGCGTCGCCGTCGGCCGCCGTCGGCGTAACCGCGCGGTGCATGATGGGTAATTTTCCCCGCTAAATTTAGCGGAAAATTTTCCCCGCTAAATCTAGCGGAAAATTTTCCCCGCTAAATCTAGCGGGTAATTTTCCCCGCTAAATCTAGCGGAAAAATTTCCCCTCAAATTTAGCGAAAAATTTTCCCCGCTAGATCTAGCTGAAAAATTTCCCCGCAAAAAGTAGCGGAAAATTTTCCCTGCTAAATCTAGCGGAAAATTTTCTCCGCTAAATCTAGCGGAAAAAATTTCCCGCTAAATCTAGCGGAAAATTTTTCCCGCTAAATCTAGCGGAAAATTTTCTCCACTAAATATAGCGGAAAATTTTCCCCGCTAAATCTAGCGGGAAATTTTCCCTGTTAAATCTAGCGGAAAATTTTCCGCGCTAAATTTAGTGGAAAATTTTCCCCGCTAAATCTAGCGGAAAATATTTCCCGCTAAATGTAGCGGAAAATTTTCCCGCTAGATTTAGCGGGGTACCTCCCCTCCCTCCTCGAGGTCACGTGACCCCCGGGCCACGTGACCCCCCCCCCCCCTCGTGCCTTCCCCTCCTCCTCAAGAGCTGCGCTCTAATTCGGCGTTACAGGGAGTTGTAAACGGCTTTCATTTTTTGCCTGAGTGATTGTAACACTTACATTTGAGCAGTAACGTGCCCATGACTGCAGCTAGACCAGTCTTTCTGACACCACGATGCGCGCGAGTGCGCACCGAGTTGCTCGCTAAAACGAGCCTTGGAGTCCTCACAAGCAAATAAACAAAAGGCTATACCGAAGCTACACGGGCTACAGATAAAAGCAACGGCTAAACGCGCCAATCACCAGCCGAAGTAGCGGTGGAAGCGGCTCAAAGAAGCGTACTTTACACTTCTCGACCGCGCAACGGGTACGCCTGTCCGGACCAGCAGGACAAAAAAAAAAAAAGAGAGAGAACAACCATGACGTTACGGCCCAACGTTGCTTTAGCGATCGGTAACCCGCTGACGGCCCACTAAGGAGCAGCGGCAGCGGGTCGCATTTTTATTATCGGCATTAGTTGAGAATGCGGCGTCCCCTTGACGTGATATTTTGGCTGGGGTCGTATTTTCTGTCCCTAAAGCGATACCAATAATTTATTTTGTCTTGAGTTTTGGCCGGAGTTGCCCTTTCAGCAGTTTCCCGTTCGTTCTGATTTTCTGAGTAGTGAAGGTCGGATCTGGTGTTGTGTCTTCATGTTTCGTATTGGTGGCGTATCATTTGTTGACCGATTAGTCGTTAATTAAAATTATGTTTGCTCTTTCGTATGCTTCCACTAATTTCTATTCTCTCATAGATGTTTTTATCTAGTTCCATTCCGTGTTTGGAGCGTTGAAGTCTCCATCAAATATTAACTCAACGGTAGAAAACAAAATTGCCTTATTTAGTGTATGCATGAATAGTCGTCTTCGTCGTTTTCATGGGTTCGCGGTCTGGCGTACATGTTCACGCTAGTATGACTTCTTTTGTCGTCTACCTCCATTCGGACTGGTATGACTTCTTTGGAGCTATTGAACCACTTACTGGTGTCTATCTGTGTGACGGGCAACTCCATCGGCAGGGTATACACCGGGCATGCGCTTGTAGCACCACCTTGCCCTTCTGTTTGTATTGGATAGGCGGTGCGAAAAGATTGCTTGTATCCACCTAATGTGTCTGTGTCACCCTTCGTTTCTTGTATTAGTATGGTATCATTTCGGGTTCTGTGCTAATCGTGGGTTTTCCCGCTTCTGTTTCAGCCCCCAACAATTCCATTGTAGGATTGTTAAGGGGCCGCTCTTCTTTGACTTTTTCCAGTCGAAATGCAGCTACAGATCACCTCATAGATAGCGCCAGCGTGCCCGTGGTGTTCTCTCGCCGTAAGACACCACAAGAGCTCAATCCTAAGCAAACGCAGGTATGTGAACGGGCCTTGAGGTGTTCATCGATGGAGAACGGGTGCATTTCAAGGTAGTGGCTCCTGTGGTGCTACAGGGCGGCCATCTGCAGTTGTAGCAGTATAACAGTATATCTGAGCGATTACGGTACGAAGATAACTGCACGTGGTAGGTTTAGTGACCTGTACTATGTGACTGTGGTATCCAAACAAGGTTTCGATCGAAGCATTGAACAATAGGGACAATTCAATACCTGTGGGTCACTGAGCTTCCTCAGATTCATTCCATAAAATAGAGGAAAGGGGGAGGGATATTTGGCTGAGGAACGCTCTTTAGCAACCATTCAACGTTTCGGCCGGGAGTGAGGGTAGGTAAATAGGACAGGTTTGTTTTCATTTCAAGGTCTAATATGTTTCGTGTAAACCGCAGGCAGAAGGAGATTTCCCGCTGTCGCTTCGAACCGATGTAAGAAGTTAAACAAATTTAAACGATATTATGTACTATTACCAGCTGTTGCATCGTAATTTTATTGTTTCCTTTTCACGGAGATTGGTCACAACGCACCTTTGAAGCCTATTATGCAGGAACGTGAGTCCCAGACGGAACTGCTAAAGATGTCTTTAGGTTCGTCTGCTAGAACGAATACAGCAAAGAAGGACGTATAATAACTTGTATCCAGGTGTTAAAAACGAAATACGCAATCAATCGGAAAAGTGTCAACTAATATTTTTTTAAAGAAATGCGATACTTTAAAAAAATCTTTTAAAGCAATCTTTTGAACTTCGAGGCAACATATAATTTATTTGAACTTGTTTGCCAACACGAAACAAACTACTACAAGACATTGACTTAAAACGAAAGAAACACATAAGAGGACGAAACAGACGTCTGTTTCGTCCTCTTGTGTGTTTCTTTCGTTTAGGTCAATGTAGATCACCAACACGTTCAAGCCTTTAACTACAAGACAGCTTTTATTTATAGTTACGCATCGATATATGTTTAATAAGCTAGTGTTTAGCCGGTAGTTTCATCTCGCCATTCAAATTTAATGCAGACGACCTGGGATGCAAGCAAGTTGGACGGTGCAACTAAGAATGAACTTACCTTCTTCTTTAGAACGGCTCGTTTAATACTATTTAGATGTGATACCATTCATCTCAGGAACGCGGTTGGCATGATCACTGGGTTTAGGTTGTCTGCAGCGCAAAACGAGAAACGCACTAAAGTATACGTCATGGTGAAGTACTATATTGCAACATTGGTTAATATCCAGCCGACTAGCAGCGTTGCGGTGAAGCTAGCATGCTTCAGCCGAAGACTAAGAGTCAAGCTTAAAGGCTACTAATTTATCCAGTTCTCCCTAAAACGCAACAAAAAATTAACCAATATTTATGTTTTTCGATTGCGCACCTTAATGGAAGTCAGCACAAAAATAAAAAATAAAAGAAAAACGAATGCCTAGAAGAAATCAACCTTAAATATATCTAAAAATGATAGGCTTTCTAAACCTTGGAGCACAAACAAAAGGCTTCCTTAGCTAGTTGTGGCATGCATAAATCATACAAAAAAATACCCGATATTTATATCCAGTGTTTGTCATTTTTATGGGGAACAAACACAAGTTACAAGGAAATGAAAAAAGGGCTTTCAGAAAATATATTTTAAAACTATAAAAAAAGTATTAGGTTTTTAACAAGTTTGAAGCAGAATAGAATTAATTTCATAGAAGTTCCCTACACGAGCAATATATCATCAAATAGTTCATGCATAAAGAGCTCATTTAATCGGGTCGCACGTTTGCGATTATGTAAACAAAAACCCATAAAAGATCGAAACTAGACAGTTCATTTGTATAAAATACTTCGTAAAATTCTATATATGAAAAATATTAGCAGCCCAACTATATTGAAAGTTCCTCAACGACCAAATTCGCTAAAAAACAAATCGAGCTTTTAACCTAATCCACCAGGGGGCACTTCAAGAATATTGGTATAAAACTCTTAGGCATTAATTTTTTTGCTCATTTTTGTTTATCAAGGGAGTTAAGCCATCAGACATATTTCTTTCGAAGACCCCACCCAAAAAGTTTGGTCGAATTCAAAAGAAAACCAGCCATATGGTAAGTATTTATCTTGTCTGAAAACTTCATCAACTTATGTTGTATGCACAAAGAACATTCGTCGATAAAAAATAAAAAAGCTGCCAGAGAAAAAAAAGCATCGACCACCCACTCTTCTATTCAAAGGGGCGAAATTTGAGACATTGCAGATATGACAATATTTGCTTTCAGCACGGGAGACGACAGACTCTGGAGATCCAAAACCTAAATACAAGCCAGAAAGAACAAGGCTGTCACTTGGATTAAAAATCCGCCTGACGTTTTCGCTCTGCTTTGTGGTTAGGTTCTCGGCTAACCAAGACGCGTTTTGAAAATGCTTGCATCTCTCGTTGCAGTCCTGATCGTTCTCCCTATGCCAGTTGCACCGGTGGGCTCCACAAGAAACAGTGTGCATCCTCTGCTTTCGAATGACATAGATGTCGACATTCTCTGCGCTCGTGGGGACATGGACAGCTTTCTCTTCCTGCGGAGAATCGGAACCATTTTCACAGCGAGCTACTGGTGCGGCTCCTGGTCAGTTTACCTGAAGCACCTCCGTGACAGCATCGGATATAGCAGAAAGGCGGTGGTCGTCATTCCAGAGTCCTTATGGAACGGCAGCCTTTCACAGTTACTCTCTTCCAACGACTTTTCCAGTTGGCTTTTTCTTTCTAAGACAAAATGTTTGTCGTGCGTTCGGGCTCGTGGGCACCCAAGCCAATATATTTACAAACAACCGACGATTGTAGAAAGCCACGGTATCTTACAGAGCTCAGCGTGGAACTGCACCACCAGCAGCTTCATTAACCCGAATAACACTTCAGCCATGCAGGAGCAAAGCTTCTCCGCTGCCCAAACCTGGAATCTGCTTAAAAACCAAAGTTTCATACTTGGTTGTCTGAAGCCTGCGTGTGCCGACAGGAAAGAAAACATTATATTACACAGTTTGGAGCGGCTTGGTGTCGATTGCAGAACATTGATGGTGGACAGCGAGCACTGGATTTCAGACGTCAGAGAGCGAAGGATTGACATTATGGTCGACCATATTGCCTGCACCGTAGATCGTTGGCGACTGGTCCACTTTCCCGGCATCTTCTATTACGGAAGAATTGTCTTCTATACGGTCCCTAAGCCTTCACGCCTGGCAGATGAGTTCCTGCGAGAAGCACCGACTACCTTCTTCGCCCTTTCCTTCCTCTCGATGGTGGCCTGCGCACTCATCTTCTGTCTCATCAACTACCGCTCGGGAAGGAAGCTCCTCAATAGCATCCAAGACGTGGCGTTGGTTCTTGTCGCAATGGTAATGCTCTTCTCGTATCCCGTACCGCAACGGTTCGAACGTGTTCTGGCTGGACGCATCATGCTCTTCTGCTGGATGGTCAGCGGATTCTCACTCGCCGTTTACTTCCAGAGCGTGCTGACGTCCAGCTTGAGCTCCAGATACGGCTGGGACGCCGACGACACTATAGACAAGCTCTACCCCAAGCTCTCCTCTGGGAAAGTGCTACCCTGCGTGAAAAGGGGTAGCTTCTCAGAACATCTTCTGCTGCGATCGGATGACAAGCAGGGCATCATCAATGCCATGGCGGCCGCTCGGCAACGATCGCCCAACAAGAACTCTACCCTAAGCGACACCGACAAGGGCTGCACAGATAAGGTTCGCAGAGGGAGTCACGTGCTCGTCTCGTTTGATTGGAGCGGATGCCACCGATCAAAGCTTGGCAACGAGGTGATTCCTAGTAAAGACACGATCTACACGGAGTACGGAAGCACCCCAGTGCGAAAAGACTTCCCGCTGAGAGACAGTTATGGTCAGCTGGTGGCGAGAATATTCGAGACTGGTTGGAAGGTCCGCTTGGACAAATTGAACAGTTGGTACTGTTCCCGCTTTGGGAATATAGAGGTCTCCCCGGCACGCTACGACGCCACACAGTTCCTCCGGGTTTATTACATATGTTGCGGAGCTGCTGCAGTTGTATTGGCGATAGAGGTGCTGATTTTTCGCATATTTTAAAGGACATAAACGTTGTCTTTTGTTGACAGCTCGATTCGGTGCCGAGCCATGAGGGCAGCGCCAACAGGAGTGCGTATTGGGACAGCAGTGATTGGTTACTTGCAATCAAAAACAGTTTATTGGTTTGAATTGCTTTTCTTCGGACGTAAAGTTCTAAATAATTTAGTAATATATTTTTGTGCCCGGTTTTTATGAATCGATATTTTTTATAAAGAGAGTTTTAGTATGGCGTATAAAAGCAAGGGCTGCGCGTTGGCGTTCGCGTTACGTGTTCCGCACTGTGCGTGCGCGGAGCCCAAACTGAGTGAGGAACACGCAACGCGAACGCAGAGTGTCTCGCGTTTGCTCGTATACGCTGTACTAAGACTCATTAATAACGTGTTGTCGCTGATCTGATCGCAAATTTTTCTGCAAGAAAACACCAGCAACCCGTTTGCCTCTGTCATGCCGTTACCGAAGGCAGGCTGTGAGCGCCACAGCAAATTAAGCGTTGTACAGCCGCGATGCCCCAAGACAGCTTCACACGCACTCGGCGGCAGCAGCGGTAGCGAGGTGTCTGCACGCAGCTAAATCTCTGCTGCTTTACTTCTTTCAGGTTGGTGGAACTATTTTTTTTCGTACACCTTTTGAACGTTTTCTATCGCTGCTGCAAGTGCTTGCACTGCTGCTACTGTTTCCGAACTTTTAATACCATCGCTCGTGCAAAAGAGGGGTTGGGCAAAGGGCGAACGATGTCGGAGGAGGAGGATGTGTGCTTGCCTTGTAAAGAGTCCTTATCGGGTGAAACGTGAATGATTTGCTCAGGGTGCCGCTTCGCTTGGGGGAAACGCTCAGAATAAGCAAAACTGCACTGAAACAAATTACTGAAGGAACGAGAGAAACATGGCAGTGTCCAACGTGTCAAACTGCAAAAAAAAAAGGCACTGCCTAGTTCAGAAAAAGCCTGACGAAGCGGAAAAGTCCGAGACACAAATGACACAGATGATAATAAAACTGGACACCCTTCTGGCTATGAAGGCAACCGTAGATAGGATCGAGCAGTCCGTGCACCACATGTCTGACAAGTGCGATGAAGTGCTTGCAGAAATGAAAAGAACAAAATCAAGATATCAGAGAGCTGAAAGAACGCGTGGAAAAGATCAAAAACAGTGGGACACAAAGGGAAATGGAAGAACTGAGGCAACAAGTAAACGAGCTACAGAAGTACAATCGGAGGCAGAACCTCGAAGTGCATGGCATCCCACGCCTATCAAATGAAAACCTGTTGGACAGATTAAAAGAGGTAGCAAAGCTGCTAGACGTTGCTGAGCTCACAGAGGGAGACATTGAGACCATCCATAGACTCCCCGGGAAATTAGATAAGGTTCCCCCAGTTCTCATATGTTTCACATCCAGAATGACTTGAGACCGCTGGTTCGAAAATAGGACGTTGCTCAAGCAGAACAAATATGATGTTTGGTTGGTAGCAAATCTGACCGCTCAAATTATAACACTGCTCTGGCTTACAAAAACCAAGGCCACCGAAATGCATTATCAGTTTACATGGCAAAAGGGTGGTAAGGTTTTTGTTAAGAAACAGTCAGGTGACCGACCTATCAGCAACAAAAATAAAAGCGATCTCACCAAAATCCATTTAAGGTGTTATGCTCGTCTAAAGTGTTTGGAATATAGAATTAGCCATGGCGCTTCAGTGCACGAGGGATGCTTACTATGACGTGACGTCTTTCCGAAGCTGTATAAATAAGAGCGTCACAAATTGTAACATGTTTCAACTGTTTCACCTAAATGCACGTAGTCTGCGTAATAAATCTGATGATGTCTGTTCTATATCTGGAATCGCTGTTGTACTTTTGATATCCTAGATTTCCCTGAAACATGATATTCTGGCGAAAAGGATATTGTTCAATTTGATGGTTACAAATGTGCAGCGATTTGCACCGATTCTCGTCGCGGGGGCGGTGATTTCTTGTATTTCCAGAGTAAACTGACGTACCGCGTACCCTCTAAATTTACTTGTGTAACCGTTGATTTCGTTACGAGGTGTGGAAGTGTCATAATTGCTGTGATTTATCGACCGCCATCCGGTGTGCTTCTGTTTTTCTAAATTTTTCGGAGGAGTCAATACAATATGTTACGTAACCTCAACAAATATGCAAATAGCCATTAATAGGTGACCTAAATATTAATCTGCTAAAAAATAAACCAATACCAATTGATGTTTTTTTAATTTGTTCAATGAAATGGATGCGAGAATATTATCAATGTCCCAACTCGTGTAACCGAATGTACGAAAATCTTGATCGATCTCTGCATCACGAACTGCCAAAGCTCCCATGTTTTCGCTGGAGTACTAACTGCAGATCTGAGTGACCATTTGCCCTATCATTTGTGTTTCTTCCAAACAACAATTCACAACACAATTGCTCCACCAACAATAATAGAATATTTTGTAGGAATAGAAATCAAAATAACTTAGAATGCTTCTACAACCTCGTCTCCTTAAAAACATGGAATGACACATTAAATTAACCAAATCCAGGGAAAGCCTGCGATTCTTTCATAACAAAATTACAAGAGTATTACGATAAAGCCTTTTTATTGCTTGGAGTAAGATAATACAAAAAGTGAAGGAAATCTTGGGTTACGCGTGAGATCTAGAAATGAATAGTAGCGCGCTATAAAAAGTTCTCCATGTTTATCAAAACTAAGGATAACAATTTACTAAGTGACTATAAATAGTATAGGGACAAACTTGCACTAAATACTAGAAACGTAAAAATAACGTTTTACCAAAATAAAGTTGCACAACATATATAGGGACCCTACTAAAATTTGGAACACTATGAAAAAATTAATGTCATTAAATCATGTTGCTACTCCAGAAGAGTTAGAAATTAACGTTTACACATAAGCCGGGAACTTGTTGGCTTACAACTTTAATGAATATTTTTGTCGTCTGGTGCCTGTGGATTGCAAGAATTTTTTAATCATCACTTTACTGACCAGCCGCATATGACAAACTCAATTGTTTTTCATCCCAATAATCAATTAGAAATACGTAGCATAATCATAACGTTTAAAAATAGTTGTGCGTGCGGTGATGTACGATATCAAAGTTATTCCAGTTAAAGCGATAATAGGCTTAGTGTAATCTGTTTTTCCAGATAAAATTAAAATTGCAAAAGTCTACATTATCCACAAACATGTGTACATTTGAAAATCTCAATAACTATAGTATCAGACTTGTGCTTGTTACTTTGCACGTAAACCAAAAGAAGAATCGTCCGTACCCTCGAAGACGATGCTCTTAGCCTCGCGCAGGGTGCTCTTCATCCGTGCCTCAATATCGTGCTAGAATAAAGTAGCGCACATCAAAGACCGAAGAGAATTCGACCCCTCGCGCGCGGCTACATCGTCTGCTACGCGAGTTGTGAACCCGCGAATCGAGGGGTACGGACCGGCGTTTGATGTCTGTGCAGGTGGCGGGAGACGTCGAAGAAGTTGGAAAGGTGAACATTGTAAAAGACAAAAACAAATAAACGCGAAGAGCTTTCTTCTGCCTGGGAGAAGAAAAACACGATGGAAGGCGACGGAAAGCCTACTCGCCGTTGTCTTACTTGATCTTTGTCTTTCGTATATTTGTACATGCCCGTTTTTCTAGTGGTTCTAGTGACCGGTCATACAAAAAATTGTGTTTACTTTTCGGCTATTCTCCCTTCCTGATGTTTTCTATTTTGTTGAAGTTGCTCTCTTTATGCTGCTGAATGTTCTGTTCGTATTGCTTTAGTTACTGTGTTATGCTCATATTTTTAAAAAGTAACGAGTAATTAAAGCAATCCGTTACCAATGCTTCTGCTCCTCTCGGCGCCTAGAAACATGGCGGCGCCTCAGGCACTGCCATGTTCCTCGGTTCCAAACCGTCGGCGGCCGCAACCTCGGCAGTAGCGAAACGTGGCCGTCCACGCCAGTACACCGCAGACGAACTAAAAGAGCGGAAGAACGACGTTCATGCTTTCGTATTCACAACTCATAAGAAGTGCATAGGTGTCCTCGGAATGTTTTGCCTCTGCTCTTTAAAATCGGTTTTTATCCTCTGTAGAAGGCGCTTATATACAGCAGAGACCAAATGTAAGGGGTACACTGCAGCAGTAAGGCGGTCACACTGGCCGCACAAACTGGTCGCCATTTTATGTACACAGGATTTTTCTTACGCTGAGGTACAGCTAGACATAATGATAAATCTCTTAACAAGCTTTGAGTCGGCACTGTGATAGTGCAACAGGTCCTTCTTGGTCCTGGGCACGGTGGAAGAAATACACTTAGGTGGTGACTCTGGCCGCTCTTCACGCGGGGAGCGAGCGACCAGATCGTGTTCGGAGCTATGCTCTGTTTTACACTTGTGTTGTACCGCACGAAAGGCTACAAGCGCGAGCTCCTTGCTCTAGGGCATATCTCGGCGGCACAAGCTCTCGTGCATCAAGGGTAGCTGCCAACACTATGAGCTCGCGCTTCTAGCCTTCGCTGCTGTACAACATAAGGTGAAAACGAAGTATAGCCTCGAACAAAGAGTATACTCTGTTTAAACTTAGGATGTACCGCAGGAAAGGCTATAAGCGCGAGCTCCTTGCTCTGGGGCACATCTCGGCGGCACAAGCTTCGTGACTTAAGAGCAGCTGCCAACGATATGAGCTCGCGCTTCTAGCCTTCTGCAGCGGTACTACATAGGGTGAAACGAAGTAAAGTTTGTTCCGAGCCGCCGCAGAGGGCGCAGAGGTGTGAGCACCGTGGGTATGAGGTCTCTCCTCGGCGGCCACGGTGTCGGGGGCGTAGCTTGCTCGCCTTTTTCGCGGTGTGGTCGTAGTGTGCGGCCAGTGGTTGGCCTCATGTTTTGCTTTGGTGCTGTGTCGATCGTAGGTGCTAGGCTATAAGGATGGGAAAGACGTGCTTCGTTCCCAACTGCAATTCGGGGTACCGGAACTGCGCAGAGCGAGTGTCCTTGTTTAAAGCTCCATCGAATGACGCTCGCCTGGAGCAGTGGCGTCGTGCAATCCCGAGGGCCGATCGCAAGTTACTACCTAGTCTCCTCATCTCGTTGACCAAGTGAAGACCAAGCTTGAAGAGTCTAAGTTCTGTCGAAGATTGGGAATGCGAAGATGTCTGGACAGAAAAGGCTGAAGAAACCAAGGCTGTGGACTGCATACTGTATCATGCTGTAACTGGGTTTTTGAGTGTGAAAATGAAAAAAAAAGCTACACGCTGGCCTGCATGCCGATCCGCTTTCAGCATCGACAAGAACACTTCTACTGAAGCAGCACTGACAAACGTGAAGAACAGAGGAAGCTATACACCCCAACAAAAACCTTTTCCAGCTACTGAAGAAAGCGGAACAGTTCTACGTGGAAAATAAAAGCCATGCACTACACTGTGTACTGGGATACAATCGACAGTGTTCTTGACACATGCACAATAACGTTTCAACGCGCTGAACACAAGAAGAAACAATTGCCCAGTTGCTCCACTACTACTTCAGCATGCGAATGCGACAATACTGTAAGCATATTACGATGAGTCAGAACAAACAAGCTCAAGAATAAGAAGAAATCAGCAAAGCAGCGCTCGTCTTAGTTTAAGGGCATGGGCGAGAAACACAGGATGTAGGAGATGGCGTTCTTTGGTAGTATGCAGTGAATTCGGCTTTTGTATACATTTTAAAGCAAAAATATTTGTCCGGTATTTTTACAGATGAAAAGTGATTTATGTCCTATAACCGCTACTATTGTTTGGCTTTCAGTCACAGTGTCATCATGTCAGTCAGTATGTCATCATACTATGTGATCATTTCAGTCACAATGACATCATAAATAGAATTTTTTTCTGCTCACAAGGTTTGTATGTTTTACAGTACAAGTTGACGTTGTATGTATAAACCATTTGTAACGCTATAACCTTCATGCGCATGTAAAGAATCATTTAGGCCCCACTATGTAACATTATTAGTATTTTTTGTTTCAAGAAGGCAAGAGCAGGGTGGAAAAATCACCCGACCTTCTATAAAGCCACGCAATGTGTGTAAATAATTTATGGAACTGTTACCAAACATGCTGCTTGACAAAACATGCGAGCACGACCCAGGTGTTTACTCTAAATTATTGAAGGCCCAGTGAGATTATGTAGGGAAGATTTATATTTATACAGGCATTTTTGTCACGTTGAGTCATCATCGGAATGTTCTCGTTTAGAAAAACAGGAACCGCACGATGGAAAAGGCAATCAGTGCCAGTGCGCCAACATAAATCCATCATTTCACAACACAGTACACAGGGACCGAGTAATGAATGCATAGTTTCCTTCACAAGCCCTCTATACAAGCATTCACAAGCCCCTCCGTACTTGGGCGCCATCTATCCCCGTGCGAGTGAAGAGCGCTCGGTGCGCCGAACATAATGTGGTCGCCGCGTGAGACAGAGAGTCATCACTTAAATGTATTTCTTCCGC
>JAZHYW010001277.1:0-70610 GCA_037355805.1 Ixodes ricinus
TTGGCCGCTGGGCAGCTATTTGGTTGCCTTGCCTCAGACACGATCTGCGTGGGCCGTGTCGCCGCCGGGAGTCGATCGGGATCTCGAATTCGGCTCCCGACGGGCCGCTTTCTCTCCTAGCCACTGGATGGCGCTGCGGACGCCCCATGGCGGGCGAGGAGAAAACCTCCTCGCCCATCGGTCCGGTTGTCGGGTAACCGGGAGGCCAAGAGTCTCTTAGGATTCCGGCCGGCGCTCAAGAAAGACAGTGCCTTAGCTGCTCTCGGGCAACAGGACACGAGGCCTGAGGCCCCTCTTTGTGTTAAGCTGGGGCTTAACGCTTGCGTTTCAGCAAATATTTGAGTAATGTCGCGTGTGTTTTGCTCGTATAGATTGAGTGTTTTTGCTTAGCGTTGTGTTTTATGTACCAATAAACGAGAGCGGAATCCACGCTCCCAAATGAAAGAACCAGGCTGGACTCTGGTTGTTGACGGACCACGTGGGGAACGGCGTGGCGGCAGTACGCAAATTCCACAAATGGCGCATCAACGTTACAGGGCAGGCAGACCGTAATTACGGTCGCAACGTCCGTCGACGACACGCGTGGTTACGCGGTGCGGTCCCCTGGTTAGCGGGTCTATGCCTGGCACTGCGAAGGTGAAGGGTACGTCCAAACAAATTGATGAGATGGCCACAGGTATTTCGCCCTCACAGATTTAATGTTTTGGCCGACGTCGCGACGTCGTAGGCTGGCAGACGGAACTCCGCGGCGATGACCGCAGCCTTTAGTCCGGACACGCCGACGGTGTCGCCGGTAGTTTCTATGCCGCAAAGCACGGAGTGTCCCGTGGATTTTGGCGTTGGTTGCGGCGTTCGCGCACATATACAGGCATGCAGAGAGCGCGAAGCCCTCATCCGCATTCCGGTGCGGAGTACAGCGGACACAGCGATCGAGCTATGAGCGCGACCGACTTCTTGCTGGCCGAATCCAGCGATATCGGAAGGCTACCGGCTTGACCGAGACGGAGACGCTAGGCGAGGTTCTGGTGGCTCTCGTAGGCCCGGCAGCCGCGTGGCATCGCCTTGTGGCGAGGTCAGCAGAGCACTCGACGAGTTCACGGCCCTCTTCCGACAAGAATTCTTGCCGGCAGACTACCTGCCAGAATGCGCAGGGAACTGGAGGAAGAACGCGGGCTCCAGCGGAAAGCCCTTCGCCGAGTACCTGCGGGCGATGCCAGGAACTCCTGCAGATCGCCGATCCGAGATGCCGCGGACCAGGAGCAGTCCCGGGCGGGTGGTGAGCAGGCGCATCCCCACCTTTCGCGGTATCTGCGTGGGCGCTCCGTTCGGAAGTCTGGTGAGACTCGCGCATGAGGCTCGCGGAGGTTCGGGCCGACATGCCGGCGGGCCGCAGATTACACTGCCACAGCGCCGAGCCGGCACGCCCAGACCCCGATAGCGCTGGCACGGGCCGGTTGCCGATGGGTATCGACGGGGGGAGAGGCCGCAATGGCGGCGGCCAGCGGTAGATTCCCTGGGAGCTCACCGGACGACGCCTTGGGATAGGATCACTCCTAGGAAGGAGCGCGGCCGTCCACTGGCGACGGGATTCCGGCCGACTGGCACACCACGGATCGCCGCAGCGCTGGAGCAGACTGCCGCCGACCCGCTGCCGCAAGGGGTGAGCGCATCGGACGTCCCCACTGGGAGACTCTATCCCCAGGTTGGCGAAGGCCGCCGCGCACTCGGTGCCGCGAGAATCGGGCGCTATGGGCGCGACCTCCACTGGAGATTTCGGGGAAACGGAGGAGGCCGCCGATAAGGTTATCGGCGGCGAAACAAACGATGACTGAGCGGGTTCCCGACATCCCGCATCGACGGTGTGCGGTGCCAACGGCGTAATCGAGTCAGGACAGCGACTACACTTTGCGGCCCCCATTTATTTCCCTGACAGTGGCAGGGAAAGGAGTTCGCAGCCCTTCTGGGTCAGCGGGGCTGGATGCGTCATGGTGGGACAGGTCCTCAGGCATCTCCAACAGAAGTCCGTTCGAGGTGAGGCATGGGGAGACCACTTTCCAGTTGGCTTGTGGGTCGACGGCATCGGGGAGCTGATGCGTCTCGTGGTACGTGGGAATCAACGCGCGCAGAGACAGCAGTTCAATCCATTTGGCCGGGCTGATCGGTGCCCATCAGTCTTGGACGGGATTTCCTGGCCCTCAACACCGGCGTCATCATTGACGTGGCAAGTGGCAGGTCACCGAAGAGGGCACAGGCGCCCGCTGGTTCAGAGAAAGTTCTACGGACATGGCGGCAGCGCATGGGAGCAGCGACTAGAACAGGAGCAGAACTGGCCGCGACGACGCCATGAGCCACCCAACACCGAACGCTCCGTCACGCGCACTGCGACCCGCAATGGAAGCCACCGTTGGCGGCCAATGCCGATGGACTGCCCGCGACGAGAGGCTGGCGGCTTGGCGGCACAACTTTGACGACATGTTCTGAACAGCCGGGCTGCACCAGCAGGTACAGCATCGCAGTGAAGCTGGGGACGCGCGCGCCCCGGAAGTCCAATCCGCGTCCTGTGATTGCCTGGCCAAGCTGAAAAGCTGTGAGATGCCGCCGATCGATGAAGCTCTTGGAGTCCAGGAATCATTCGCCTGGTCGTCAGGACCCTGGGGATTCCCAGTGGTTTTGGTGCCAAGAAAAACGGAACATCGAGACTGTTGCGTCGATTATCGGCGCTTGAATTCGCGGTGACCGCTAAAGATGCGTATCCGTTTCCGAGGCATCAGAAATCATCTCGAATCTGGGGACAGCGAACTATTTCACTGCCCTCGACGCAAAGCAAAGGCTACCTCCGAAGTGGGAGATGAGCCCGGGCGACAACGGAACTGCATTCGTGGCTGTCACCGAGGCTTGTTCGAGTTCACTCGGATGCCATTCGGATTAACAAGGTGCACCGATGACGACTTTCAGCGGTTGATCGATGGGGCGCTCAGAGATGCCAAATGGCAGCACGCGCTCGCGTGCCTGGACGACATCATTGTGTACTCGGAGAACTTTCGAGGACCACCTTCGTCACCTCGAGGACGTGTTGCGCCGACTGCGGATCGCCGGCCTCACCCTAAGCACGAGCTAAAGCCCGAATTAGGGCTTCTGAGATCGGCTTGCTGGGATTCCGGATCGGAAGAGTTTCCCCCGACGCGGACAAGTTGCGGGCGATCTTGAGTGCCTGAGTTCCTGCCGATGTCGGGGGAGTGCGCCGTTTTCTCGGCATGATAGGATGCCTACCGAGCCTACATCCCGAACTGCGCAGCCAGCCATGGCACCCCTCACGCAATTGCTGAGGAAAGCGGCTACCACCAGGGCCGCAGGAGGCGCCGCAGGAGGAGGCGTTTCTGACAGCTGACCGAGGCGTTGGCGCGTGCAGCATCCCTCAAACTGCCAGACCTGAATAGGCCTCTACGGTCAGACGGACGCAAGCAGTGCCGAAGGTCTCGGCGCAATTACTCTTGCAGGAGGCGAGAGGAAGATCCGACCGGTGGCATTTGCCAGCCAGGCATGCGAACCCGGCGCTGGCGAAGCACTGCGCGGTGAGCGAAGGCGCGAATGCCCCTGCCATCATTTTCGCTCTCAAAATTTCGATGCATTATGTCGGAGAGGACAGGAATTCTTCACGATCGAGACGGACCATATGGCCCTCGCGTGGCTCTTCCCGAATCCGGGAACCCGCCGAGCGTGGCGCGGAAATGGGCCTTGACGTACGGAAGTGCGAGATGCCGGAATTCGTTGCCGGGAAGGGCACGACAAATGTGGTGGCAACGCGCTCTCCCGCGCACCCGTGGATCCCCCACCGAGCGAGGCAGCAGACAACAGGCAGTGCCATCACCGGGGACAGGAGAATCCCGCCTCGCGCGCTCCGCTCCCCACTGCGGCGGCGTCGCCGCGGCGGCTGAGGCGATTACCTCGCCGGGTTCCGGCGTTCAACCGAGCGGAACTGTTCGAAGCACAGCAGAGCGATTCGTTTGACTCGCGCTATCTTCGACCGGCTCAGGCTTGAAGAGGATGGATCCTGACCAGACGAGAGCGAGAAAGACGCTCCGGCGCACTCCGGAACGCCGAGAGGGCCAAGCGCCACCGCCCGGGAGTCAGACATTGCAGCAGGTGAGCTGGAGTCGTGCCCGATCGATGGGGACGGCGCTGCTGCTGCGCCTACTCCGGAGAGGCGATTCAGAGTGGAGTCGTTCAAGACCGTGATTCCCCGCGATCCTCAGAGTGGCGGCGCTGCGTCACTACCTGATGCGGACGGTCGACAGTGCACGAAGTCGTGGCACCAGCTGCGCCGTTTCGCTACGTGGCCGGGCATGAAGGGGCAGCTGTGTCGTTATGTCCGGAGCTGCGCCGTGTTACCAAGAGCGCAAACCCGAGGGGCAAGACCACCCGGCCTGCTCGAGCCGATCGTAATTACGCGGCCATGGGAAGATCACTGGCCTGCGACTTGATGGGACCCCTGCACCCGGTCAAGCAGGCTATTATCAACATGTGTTGTGCGTAGCCTGCCACTTCACCGGATTCGTCGAGATATTCAATGCGGAAGGTGACAGCCCAGGAGTCTGAACGACTGTCAGAGGTCACAACGTACTTTTACGGGTTCCCGAGACGGTGGTAGCAATGCCTCGATATTTTGCTCGAAAGTTTTCGCGGCAACCTGTCAGGCCCTCGGGATTAAGCATTGTAGAACTTCGTGTTACCATCCCCAAGCAAATGCTTGACCGAGCGGCGGAACCTTGACATTAAGCCGCTGCTTGGGGCGTATGCTCATGTAGCAGCAGGACTGGGATCTGCACTTGGATTCGATTTCGTTTGCATTGCGGTCCAACCTCAACCGCAGCGCAGGTTCACACCCGCGCTGCTGAACTTCGGCAGAGAACTCTCTACGCCGACCGTGCAGTTCTTCGCTCGCGACCGAGCGCAGCCAGAGCCGGTGCCCTCGCGCTGGGGACTTGCTGACGCGTACAAAGAGCGACTGTCGCGGGCGCTGGACGCCGCTCGCGGAAACAGGGCGCGCGCGCGCAGAACGAAGAACACCTACGACAAAGCGCACCGCGATGCGCAGTTCGAGGTGGGCGACGCCGTTCTTCGGCGAAGTCACGTTCCGAGCGATGCGAGCAAGTTCTTCTCGGCGGCGTTGGCCCCCAGTGGTTGGCCCCTTCGTCATCGATTCCAGAGGTCCCGACGACGCCCACGCTGAGGGACCAGAATTCTGATCTCGTCCGCGGGACGGTTCACATCGGCGAACTGAAACCCGCACCACGGGGAAGGGGATAGGCCGGTCAAGCGGCCACGGCGCAAAGGGAGCATTCGCGAACAACGATCTCAGGATTTTCAGGACCACCGCGCCACAGCCATAGCACGCGTAGCCGGAGGCAACCCGATGGGATCGGAACCTCGTAGAGTGGTAGCCCGGGAAAGGGAAGAAGAGGGTGAACGATCCGAAATCGGCGTTCCCCAGCATTGTTTTTGTTTTTCTTTGTGGATGGGAGAGGGTGCCTCGGAACCCTCAGTATTTTTTTTGTTTGTTTTTGTTTTTGCTTTTAATGTTTTTATTTTTTGCGCGGCGTTCGGCTGTCGCTGTCATCGGCCCTGCAGCTGCTGCCTGGAGCCGCAGCTTGGTGTGCACCGAATGGATCCTCTCCTGGGAGACGATGAAGGATAGTCGCCGTTCCGGACGGAGCACCAGCCTAAGCTCAACTCACTGCATCTTCGGGCAGCGTATTCCCGGCTGGAACCACAGCTGGGAGCCTCGTGAAGACGTCTGCGACGCCACGCAGGACGCCGAAGTGCAGTTCTCCCGAGTGACGCACTGAACTTCCGGCCCCGCATCGCTCGGGAGGCCGTCACAGCTTACTGGTCACAATTACAGTCCCTCTCCGATTGCACCACTCCATGGGGAGCCCGTCTCCTGGTGGCTGAACACACTGTTCAAGGACCCCGTTGCCCCAGGGCCGCCGCCAAGCCAGAGTCGGCAGTCTACTGTGAGGTGTGCGGTGGCCGCGGCCCCAGGCCTCAGGCGGAGCAGTGGACCTCAGTGGGGACGACCCATGGGACCAGTGGTGTGGGTGTGTGTGGGGGTTCCAGGCCAAACAACGACAGTGTTCCCGAGCAGCCTAGCCGTGCATCGGAATCCCGGCGTACTTCGATTTCGGAGAGGGGTATGGCGCACCGTGCGATGCAGCAGGGGCGCCTATCATTTCAGTAGCCCTCTTGGCCGCTGGGCAGCTTCTTTGGTGCCTTTACCCTCCAGGGGCCACGATCACGTGGTCGTGTCGCCGCAGGAGTCGGCCCGGGATCTCTCGAATTCGGCTCCCGACGGGCCGCTTTCTCTCTAGCCGCACAGATGGCGCTGCGAGCGCCCCCATGGCGGGCGAGGAAAAGCCTCCTCGCCCATCGGTCGGTTGTCGGGTAACCGGGAGGCAAGAGTCTCTTAAGTTCCGGCCGGCGCTCAAGAAAGGCGAGTGCTAGCAACTGCTCTCGGGCAATTAAGAAAGCTTAACGACGACATTTTAACGGAAAGAAAGTAAGTGACATTGAAGAATAACTCACCCTAATGTGCTTTTTCAAATTAGAGTTCGATGTCTAGGATGTGCTCAGCAGCATGATTTTCGGCATACAGAGCAGACATTTAAACCGTAAATTGTCTGACTTCCCTCAGTTTAAAACATAGCACTAGCTCGGGCCTTAATAACGGAGTTTCGGTGACCGTTGCCATCTTGCACGGAAAGTGAGTGCGAGCTTTCAATAAAGGGGCTTTTATAACAAGCGTTCTAAAACGGCCTTGTTGGTACGCGGCAGATATTGCATGGCAGAGGAAACTGTACCGTACACGGAGAGCTCACAAACAACACACCTCATAGCCGCACCAGTTTTAGTCACTGTCCGGTTCAGGCTACACAAGCAACGAAAAAGGGGACACCGATCGCTTATTATAACCATTAATTATAACCAAAGAAGATTATTGGTGATTATAAACGAAGTATAGCACCGGCCGTACTTTGGTTATAACTCACGTGCATACTCGTAGTATCTTAACGTGTATATATAATTTAAAAAGGTGGCGAGCGTTTTTAAGCCTCCTTACCCTAGGTGTGTCTTTCACGTCCCAAAAACCCTTTTCTTTTTTCTTTTTTTTTTCACGCCGGCAGCAGCAAGTAAGGGCGAAGCAGACGAAAGTCATCACTATTACTGCTACGAATGTGTCTCTCTAGAACTCTAGAAGAGTGCTACAGTAGCCTTCAAACACAGCCAGGAACAGCGAGAAGGATAAGGCGGGTGCAGCGTCCAGAAATAGATAATTCGGTCTTTGAATGCCAGGGAGTTGAAGTCGAACAGCGATACAAAGAAGGTGCCGTCCGTGGCGGTTACGCAGTCTTTCGTCCAATTTTTGAGGCGCTATGGGAGGAAGGAAGCCCAAAGGATTTAGTGGGAGGCGACCTTCTGAACGGGGGAGTCGTTATCCAGCGAGAAACCGCTGTACCACGGCGGCAGGGATTCTAAAAGATGGTGACGTCTTTCTGGAGACGGACGCCTTTCAATCCTGCGATAACCTTGCCACTTGTTTCGGTTCAAAGTGTGGGAACGTCAACGCTTCGAAATTTAGAGTTTAATCTTTCGCTGTGGACAGAACGACAATTTATTTATTTTGAAGAGAGAGGATTTGACTAGCTGGAGTAGCATAGGGACGATTAGGCAGAATCCTACGAGCGCCGGCAGACTGTTGTTTTCTGCGTGGATGCCTCTTCCAGCGAGACTGCTGTTCCTAGGGTGCCTTCATGTGCGCTTTGCTTGGGGTGATGACATCTGGCCATTTTGTTTCGAACGCTTATTTTTATTTTTTGTTCTGAAGCGCGTGAAAGAGCGTGTCCCTGCACGCGCTCGTGGCGCTGACTGTACTACGGCGACATTTTGTTTCCTGCGATTTCTTTGTATTTTCCCTGTGAGCGCGTGCTGTCGGCATCGGGTACTACAAACGATGGCATCACCCTAAACAGAGGACATTGAGGCACTCTAGCTGTTCCTTCAGGGCACGGCGACGGTGCTCTTAGTAGCTTCGATGCAAAGACTGCACCAAGGACGCTTAGGAATTCCGCCAAGCGATAACCTCACGTCTTTTGGGCGCGGTCGTGGGAACGTTGAAAGTGTTGTCGGTGGGAGTTTGAAATGACGCCATTTATACATAGCTTTGTTGGAGCTTCTTTTCAAACTTTTGTAATGCCGCAGAATAAAAAAAAAAAATTTGGTTTCAAAATATCATGCAGTTATTTTTAGCCAAAAGTAACGAGTAACGGGTAACGCAATTTGATAGCCAAAACCGTAGGATAATAACGACGTTACTTGTTACTCATTTGAGATTCTAACGAGTACCGTCAGTACGCTACTAAAAAAACTAACGCGTTACCAGTAACTCGTTACTTGTAACGCGTTAGTTCCAACACTGAGTAAAAGCAAGGTCCAGGTAGTTGTACGATGCTTTTAATCGCTTTCCAATTATGTAAAATGCCAAAAGTTGAAAACACGAGACTGGCTCATAATCACGACTCCGCGAAAAATTACGAAGAATGTGTACAGTTCGCCATACCTATGCGAGGCAACATTTGCCCCGCACATCAGATCAAGGAACACCGTACTTCTACAAAACCTGAACTTCAGTATAAGATTATAAATATTATGGATGGAAGCGAAGACGAGGGTTAATAATTGGGCTAGTCGGTAATTCACGAAAGCAAATTCAGCGCAAAGACGAGGTCAAGAGAGGGACATAAACACGTCGCCGTGTTTCTGTCCCTCTGTTCTCGCTTTTGCGCCGAATTTGTCGTCAAGCGAAGACAACTTAAGAACTGGTGCTGAGAACGTTAATTAAATGGTTAAACAACGACGATGCGAAAGCGATACACACATTCGGGTGGATGTTTAAGCCATGACGCAAAAACAACAAACCTCCGCTCAAGCTCCCCACCGATGAAGCAATCATGTTTCCAGATTGTTTAGTTTCGAAAGTTCGCGGAGAAAAAAAAAAAAAAAAGACACCGACGAAACTGCGAAAAAAAAAATCAGTAGCACTATCGTTGCTCGAAGGTATTTTTAGCGGTTATGGCTCGAAAGAGAATGCCGAAGCCAGCCAGGCGGTCACAACACTCGCTACCACCCAATTTAAGCCTTAAGCAAGTCGAATACTGTGTAAGCGGTATCAATGGTCACTTACTGGACTCCCGGACACATAAAGATTGTTCTACAAGCATGCTGCAGAAATATTCTCACCTGTAATCGCGTCCGCACGAGGAAGTGCTCCCGGTCGCAGTTTCGGCCACAACGGTAAGCAGCCATCTTTAATACGAACGGGATTGGCTACGACTTATGCCTGCACTGTCTAAAAAGACTTCTTTGCAGTTTCGGTTCCGGTATCTTAGGTGAGGGCTCGTTCGAACTTATCTTGTTTTGCGTTTCATCAAATTTGTTTCCAATATAATATTCAAGTTAATGCTTAGTTAAAGGTAAAGCGAAAGCGAAAAGAAAGGAATATATGTATCATTATTCTATCTTAAACTTGTAGTTTTACGGCGGATCTTCATTTTTTGGTATTGGATGCTGCTTTTTCATTGTTTAAGTGGCATAACACTCGTAGCTATACCGACAGCTTGTATTGAGGATTTTCTGTTTTACGCTTTCGACTGCGTAGTGTAACAACCATTTTATGAAATACATTTTAACCACTCTCTGTAATCACCAATTTAAACGATTTTTGTTTTCCGCGATAAAACTAATATCAAATTGTTGTGAAGTGCCTAAAAATCGCTTTGTTTTAGTATAGAAAAAATATATATAATATACAGAGGACAACCCGGAATTTTGTGATCTATCTGTTGTCTTCCATATAATAGTGAGATGCTTCTAAATATTGTTTACATCCTATTATCTTTCCCAACATTTGCCGAAATAAGTACACCGAAGAACGAACCATGAAGTTAAACGCGGAACATAGAGGACACACCCTGCGTTCATGAGCCTTCAGTGCTTTTAGAAGATTCATGTGGTAACACCCCAACAGATACATCTTTGTGTTTTTTTATTGAACTATATTGTTGTTACTTTAATATGTTTAATGGTATTGATTCTTCTAGTTCTTTTTTTAGTGTTATAAAACAGCATGCTGTAGAAAAGTTACCTCGAGATACTTGCTGCCAATCATACTAAAATGTCTGTTGTTTTTTCAGGTAAATATTTTCGAGTTTATTTATTTTATTTATTGGTAAATAAAATAAATAAACTCAAAATGATTAGTTACTCTTGAAAAAATTGGTGCCAATAATACTGAAATGTTTGTTGGTTGTTAAAACCAAAACTTTGCGTGAATAATGTGACTTGCGGCGGTTCATTCCGCGTGGACGCCGCAGAACGGACGCTGTAGCCTGACTCACGTTACAAGATTCTGCTTTCTATTTTCAGCCGCGACATCACTCGGAATCCAAAAGCGTGAACCGTAGCTGAGATGGTCGACGTCGATACTGAAAATCGCAAGCAGAATCTCATCATGTGAATCAGACATAACAAGCCGGTGATCACCACCGGTAGCAATGATAAAAAGCTCCTTCACCGAGCCTACTTACCTCAAACAACCTTCAAATTTAAAATCTTTTGAGGCCCGAGCCAACTTTTTGTAGCGTTAGCTACACTGGCCGAGGTTGAGCAATTTCGCGTGGCTCTCATAACGAGCCGTGCTCATTATAAAAGCCACGCGCCACGCGCGGCTCATAATGAGCCGTGCTCATTATGAAAGCCACGCGCCCAGCGCGCCACGCGCCACGCGCGAGCCACGCGCGGCGGCGGTGGCTCCTCCGCCGCCGCCGCGCGCTTTGCATAATGAGCACGGCTCGCATAATGAGCACGGCTCATTATGAAAGCCACGCGAAGCCGCCGCCGTGCGCTCCGCCGCCGCCGCCGCGACCACCTGCCCGCCTCGCCGGTCTGCGCATTCCAGAGGAGTGACATCATAGCCGTGGCAGACGCACTGGCGCCGCCGCGTGCCCAGCTGTGCGCCTCCGTTGCGCAGTAGCCAAGTCTGACGTTGCACCGGAGCCGCTTGATAGCGACTCTTATTTTGTGCGCATAAGCTCACGCTACGTATATCCTGGCATAGCCGAGCTAAGCCACCGCAATTTTTTTCGTAATCAGCGCGCCAACGCGTAGTCTACAGGCCGTTGTCGAATGAACAAGCAGACGACTGTTTGAACGAGCGGACGGTCATTCGCACGTGAAGACTCACTGAACGTGGTCTGCGGGTGGTCCGGACAACTTGACGATTTTTCGGCGTTCATGTTGGAACCAAATAAATGAATCTGACCATCACAAATCTCCGTGAAATCACCCCAAGGTGCTTCCCGCACCAGCGATCGCGGTCCGACGGCGTCTGGTTTTGCCTTTTCATGGCACCAGTCTACGTTCTCGAATGAACCGGGCCAGCAAAGAACACGAGAAAACTGCATTGAAACTTTTCCCGGCACTTTGGGTGCAGCCCCAGTGGCGGCGTTTTGACGGGAATGCAGACTTTAGTCTGGTCTCTTCCAAAACAACAAAGTAATGCCCGGCCCGCGAGCCAACTTCCACCCACACCCCCTGACCAGAGATACGCCCAAAGCGCCGCCACCGCGGTGGGACGTAACAGAGGTGAGGTGGTGTATAAGCTAAATTGTGGGACCACCTTGCCCGCGCGTTTCTCACACCTCCCTTTTCTAGCACACTGCATCCTGGGTTTCAGCACGCGAAAACCGGTTCACATATCTGCGTTTGAGGGTGATCAACTGTGCTGCAACCACTTGATAAACTTGGAATCAATCTCTGCAGAAGGTGTCCGCCATTACGTTGAAAACGATTTTCATGGTTTTAGAGAGACCCTCCCTGCAATATAGGTCCTCTATAGAATACGCGGTAGTACAGACGTCATCTATCATGTAGCCCTGGTATAGGCTTCCGAACTACGGATGAGTAAACCTGAAGGTTTCTGCACTACGAGGGGCGTTCATAAAGTTCGTATTATTGTCACGAAGGAATGGAGATTCAGCAATCAAACTCGGGTAGGAGTTGAGACTTTCTCTACATGTTCGCCACCAAAAGTTACCCGCTTTTTCCAGCGATGCACCACATGCCGGAGGCCATTGTTATAGAACTCCTCATTTTGAGTGTACAGGAATCGCTCCACTTCAGCAATCGCTTGGTCGCCGTCCTTGAAATGCTTTCCTCTTATTTGGCCACACTAGAAGCGTCTGCGCCATTTAACCAAAGTGTCATAAACTGGGGCGTTGTCCCCGAACAACGCTCCCAGATTGGAATGAATATCCCTGGCATTGCTTCCCTTCAAATGAAAAAAACGGATCACTGCATGTGCTTGGCACCGACGGGCGGTGCCATTTTAGTTTCGACTCTCTAGCGGCGTTCCGAGCTACTATAGCATGCGATGTTTATACTGTGCGGAAACTAGAGGGACGCGTGCTCATGTTGATGCCTGTTTTGTTCCGTTTTTTTCAATATTTTGGGCCGATAATACGAACTTTATGAACGCCCCTCGTACTTTTGAGATAAACTGCAGGCACTACCTATACGAAATGGTCGCTTATAACAATGGAAGAATGCAAGGCCGGAGAGTTTCCAGGGCTCGCCGATAGATGTCGGTAGCGTGTTCTTTCACTGTAAATGGTCCCTTTGCGGATGCAGCGCGCACGCTCAAATGTAAACGCATGAACCTGCCCCAGCTTGTGATTTGACCCTCATTGGAAGTCAAGTGACTGCCGACCCAATAACTGGAATACAATTTGAAACGAACGCTGACTCACACTCGTGTCATGATCGTGTTCATGACGTGCTGATAATACGGAAGTGGAATGGGACGACCTCTGATAATTGGTGCAAAGCTGTGGCGGCAAGTCTCGTGTTTCTTCTTCTTCTAGGGATTCCCAGCGTAGAAGGCGAGTTCACTCGGCTACCAAGGGATGCTTTCGTCACTTAGATAACACTTTTTAAAAACATGACGCGAAATCACTTACTTAACATAATATTTTGTATAGTATATAGGTGTTAGCTGTTGAAATTAAAAAAAATAATAATGGCTAGGTGGTGCAAACCGCCGCCATGTTAGAACATGTTAAAGGGCTGTTCATACTCCGACGTTGAGCGCAGTGAGCGCAGCGTAGCGCAGAACGCGCGCCTTTCATTGGCCGGCAACCAGGAACTCGATATCTGCGACCAACCAGTACCTGAGCGCGCTGCGCTACGCCGCGCCCGTCGACGTTACGTTGGCGTATAAACGTACCTTAACAGTATTTATCGATTTATTCATTTATCAATTTATAAATGTGTCAGTGTTTGTTATAAATTGTTTTTAATTTGCGATCTTTTCTTTTGAATTAATTTTAATTTGTATACATTTCTTCTTGCGGCATATAAAAAGTGCATTTCTTTTTCAAAGTGAAAACCTTTTTTTTTAAATTTATAATTGAGATGAAGTATATTGCAGTTTTTTTTAAATAATCGGCCGTGATGGAGATTAGTGCACAATTGCAAAGTGAAAAATAAAGTGACAAGTAAGAAAGTAAATATTATAGGTAATAATCTTAAACATTTCTTTAATCTGGAATGTTCTAAACATATATTTGCAGACCGTCGACAAAAGGTTGTCATAGACCGATTAGATTTCATTATATAAGTCGTCATTGCGATAGACTTCATCCCACTCTACGATGGACTCCTGCTAAAGTGATGTGTCTTCGAGTCCACTTCCGAGCTCTTTTACAATAAGTGCGGTCAAAAGCGATGCTACGGGCAGGATCACGTTGTCTCGAGCAACGTTTTCAACGCACGAGCCTGGGTGCCCTGGAGGCCCCTGAAACGCGTAGCCCATTCGCGTTTTTCTTCGCTCCCAAACGTCATGAAGCTTTAGCATAGAAGCCCCGCGGTATCACTCTATGAAAAGCCCGTGTGTCTACTTTCCGCACAACACTCAGGGAGCCGATCACAGCAACTTACGAAGGCAGCTGAGCAAATGACGATGCCAAAACATACGTTTAGAACTTTAGATTAAAAACGCAGTCTGAGTTGTGACATTAAGCAATGCAAGTGTGACGTCTTGCATTGCTTAATGTCACAACTCAGACTGCGTTTTTTGGTCTAAACATGTGTTTCGGCGTCGTCATTCGCTGAGCTGCCTCCGTAAGTTGCGGGGATTGACTCTCCGAGTGTTGTGCGGGAAAGTAAACGTACAGGCTTTTTTTTAGAGTGTACGTTGCTCTGACGTACGTATCTGCATATTGCTCTGACTTGCGTCACAACAATATCGCACGTGGTTTGCAACCGGCCGCATGTCTCTTTGACTATAGGTCTATTGCAGGAGGAGAAGATTAATAGTCAGTAGGAAATTTAGGTTGTTAGAAAAGGCGTTTAAAAATGTAGGCATGAGAGTCTATAAAAAACCTCGCCACCAAAGTGACGTCGGTGTGCGGAGTGCATTTGGCATCTTTCTTACTGTGAGTACGCTGACAAAATATACTGCCGACCAACCGCGTACTAAAATAAGCAAGTACAGGGGGCTGCATTACGTGATTTAGGAGAGGCCAAGTCATAAAAAAGGTTGTTCCGGAATTCCCGACGGAAGAACGTGGTCAGAAAGTGGGCTCTACAATTCTTTCTGAGACGGTAGGTTTCTGCGCATTTCTGGAACCGACTGAGCAAAGCGAAAAGACATGGAGGATAGAACCAGTAAAGCACACACAACAAGATACAAGAATCGTAAAAGACCCAATACGTATTCTGGACGGGTCTATGGATGTGCGCTCAAGTGCCTGTTCGCTAAGCACCATTGTACTCGATCGTCTGCTTGAATATTCATTCGCGGGATTAGGGCTGCACAGTTCCATGACGCCAACCGCTAGAGCCATGATTCGCCGGTAACGTCCTATCCTGAACTGATCAAGGCATTAAGCTCTAGTTCAAAGTTAATTAAAGTATTCGATCGATATCCACAACCTTTCGAGACTCCGTGCGTGCCGGCCGGAACCCAACGAATAAAGGTCTTGAACTGGAGAAATAGTAGGACCCCCTCAAAGCGGATCATTTTGGGTTCTAAGCACTTGAAATCCGAAGGCTTCTCCTGGAGTCTTCCAGAACATTGGGCCCGCGTTACTTGTGCAGTGAAACGGGACAACTGAAAGAACGTCTCCTAGCCACGACAGAACTTTCATTAAGTCAGTCGTCCAAGATTCTGAATAAACGAAAACTTTCAAAATGATTAGTCGCATTGCACATAAAACAACTACGGTGAAATTCTTCGAAACAAACGGTGCTGGAATTCACTTTTTGTCACGTTTTCGGGCTCATACAATAAGGTGAGTGGACTTCTCACGAATCAGCACAGGGAAAACGTTAGCTTGGAATATACTATAATATTACCTCGATAGCGTATGGCTTTGTGCATTCAAGTCTTAAACTGATAACAACACTTTTTTTATGTTTTTATGGATTCTTTTCTTTTCTAGATATCGGATTTCTACTTCAGGCAGTAGTCTGAATTCTTGACAGGGTGCATGTGAACCGTAAGACAAGAAAGCTCTCTTATCGTTTGGACAGCTCTTTCATAAGTCGAAGTTAGAGCATATGTCGGAGACAACAAACAATGTTAAAGTGCATTGAGTATTTTTATTAAAATATATCCTCCTGGTAAAAGAAAATGACTGGAATAAAAAAAAGCGATCAGAGGAATACACGAAAAGCACCAATGCCAAAATGTTCGCCAGCTATCACGTGGAGTTCGTTCACAATTTAAACACACCCTGGCTGTAGAAGGAGGGAACATTTGAATCACTAAGCGTGTGGTCCTCTAGCCGCGTGAGAAATGCCACACAAAATGTTATCCTACAGCGTGGACACCTTTTTTGTATAAATAGTTACTTTTTGCTTGCACTGGTCAACAAATGCAGGACGATAGGATAGGTAGCAGGCACCTCTCCGCGTACGCGCTGTTCCTTCGTTCAAATATAGTAACTATCATAATTTCCCCGAAACCACAACTAAATTATACCGGGATTCACATATCTTGAGATTTCTATCGTTTGCGAGATGGTGCAGGTAAAGAGGCTGAAGAAGACAGGGTGAGTTCTCACTGCGGGCTTATAGCATCAAGACGCCCCCCCCCCCCCTCCTCTCCCCCTCCTTTTTCCTATGGAAGCTTTACGAACGGCGATATCTCGTTCAGGTGCTTCGTGTGGACCTTCATTCTACGAAACAATACTGTTATAGTTTAGTTTGTTTCTCCTCAAGTGAACTTTAGGTCAATTTATTAGATGGACTGAAAGGGGGATAAGCAAGATTCAACTGTCAGAATTGTCGAAAATTAGTTCGATTTAATTATTATGAACAAAATATATCAATAACAAAAATAAAAAAACACACACAAGCAAGCAGAATAAACGATTACAGTTAGTGCTAGAAATTAAACGTCTCGCATATTAAGAAAATAAAACATTTTACGGTGTATTTTGCAAATATTACATAATTAAGCACGTGTTCATATCAGTGTGGTTATGTCCTGGAAGAAAATTAAAGGTATTAATAGTTACAGAAAGTGTGGAATTCAGAAATGTATTAGTTATTGCGAGTGAAATAATCAATTTAATTTTGCAGTTACGGCACAAAATCCGCGATCGCGGTGGATGCTGCAATGATTTCGAAAACAAAGATGAATTTGTGATATGACTCGATATGGAGATATGACTCAAGATGATTTGTTTTGAACTGATTCGAGTTAGGGAATGCAATATGCTTATTAGGCTACGAAATAAAATTGGCATAGTAGCTTGAATTTTGGATCCGAGCGAAAGTTTTATAGGCAGTTAATCTGAACACAATTTGGCGTAAGGGATGGTTACGCTTAATGTATCTTAAATATTTATAGCGACTAGCCACTATGGTGTTTAACTAAGTATTCCGTGTTAGGCCGTCAGAATATGTTACACGTGTATCTTGATACTTTTCCGAGGGGCAGTGTTAGTAATGTGTACGCCAACTCTCGTCTCTGGTGGAAAACTGGAATTCGCCATATTATATATGGCTTATTGTCTCCAAGATTAGCGCTGATCAAGCTCTCCTGCGGCCGTTTTCCACGCTCGGTCGCCCATCAAAAGGACCCGTAATTACTCCGTTTCTCTCTCTCGAGGTCAGCTAGGCGGCCGTGTACTCTTCTAAGAACACTGTTTCAGCCCCTCATCATGAACGACTGAACATGGTGCCCCCCTACATTGTTTCAGCAAAAGTCAGAACGCAGTCCCGGTTCTACTAGTAGACACACAACCCCATATACAGAGACTACCGGCGTAGGGTGACGGTTACCCTGTGCACTTGATTGGATTTGCCGGCGAAGATACACGCATAAAAATAAATAAAAATAAGCAACCAGCACAACGATGTTGCGCTTTTGACGCTCTCTGATTGGCCGATTGGCTCGTAACGTTGGCTGCACTTTGCCTTAAACAAGGTATAACTCATGAGCCGTCCTCAGGCAACGAGCGCCAACGCGCGGGGGCAGTAGCCAAGAGCCAGGCTTTCCTCGGTACTGGTTCTACAGAAATTGGTTAAATTTTAATGAAGTCCCAAACTAACATTAATTACAAACGGGGCTGTATTTCTGGGGTTGTGCCTCTGCAGACGACGTCGAAATTGGATATCATTTTGACGTTTCTTGTATATGAAGACCGTATTCTACTAACTTCATTGACAGAAATATCGTTCCCTCACTCGGACACTGGTCGCAGCAGAGCGAGCCTACTTTGCTTTTCTGTCCCCTACTCAAACGCTGTTCTCGGTGTAAAAATGCGATAGCATTGTATAATGCTGTCGCATTTCGAGAAAGGCATAACGTGGAGAAGCTGTCGTTGTGCGACGTGACCGAACCGGTTACACGCCGCTGGAGCGGTATGGTGCTCTATCAAGAGCCATTAGGGAGTTTGAGGAAACCGTTTTTACGCATCCGATACTGGCGCGTGTGCTACCACAGAAGACTCGCACATGCGCACTTCGTACCGAAGGGCCCGATCATACTGTATCGGATGTGCAAAATCGATTGCCTAAAACTCTCCATTGTCTTCTATTACAGTTTCCTCCCGAAGGAATGAACTGGTCGTAAATGTCGGCGCACAGCGGCACCACGAGAGGTTTTCATCCAGCTTTTGTTTACGCTTAACGAGTACGTGGCCGACTATTGTTATATCAAGTCAGGCTTTATATTTTATTTAGGGAACCTTGGTGCTTCAAAGCAGCCGTCACGCAATAATGTAATAAATTCTAAATAACAAAAAAATTAAACATGCCATGCTTAATCTGATAAACGCGGGAAGCACGGAATGTGCCGCGCGTGTATTATGCGCGCGTTATGATTTCCTCTGCTTGGTTGCTGGGAGTTTAGAGTGGTTTCGGACGTGCTGGACACACGACACACTCTTTTGATCTCCGGATTCATCAGAATACTTGAGACAAGTTCAAATGTCTTCGAGAGTAGGGTATGTCACGAGCATGTTATAATGAAACGTTTTCAATGGGTTCTGGGGTCTTTGGTGGGTACTCTAGGGACTTGAATTCTCTGTACTCTTGGATTCTTAGGAGCCACTTGTGGTGACTGAGGTAGCCAACGGTCGCCTGCGGACTAAGTATCACTCGCCGCTGAGAGTCGCCTGCAGACTATACTCCCCCTCGCTTTGAATGAGACGGAGTTTCACCTAAAGTGAAATAGAGCCAATCAAGCAGTACCAAAAGTGTATCGTCACTGCGCCACTCGTCTTTGTAGGCTTACTGTCACCTGGCAAACCTATCAAGCACAATAAAAGCGCCATGATCTCGCGCTTTTTTATTTCTTGCGTAGTTCATTTAACCGGTAATAGCACATAAAAAACAATTCGAACGCCGTGATTGTGAAACTTTTTGCACTGTTTGATTGGTTTCATTGAATCGTAGCGTCGGCTGCGATAGGATTTAAATATAGTTATGTAGGACTGAGTATGATTCTCCGCCGCGAGTAAGAAACACATTTAGGTGAAGCCAGTCTCCGTGGTCGTGCCGCGGGAGGAACCCTGACCAATGCGGAGTGCAAGTTCGTCTGCTTCTTTTGTGGGAGTTGTGGTGATGCCAGGCCAGAACGGCGAACTCTGATTGGCCCTGATTGGAAGGATATTGGGAGGACCTCAAGGCAGCTTGCTCTGAGGTCTACCCACTATCCTTCAATCAGAGCCAATCAGAGATCGGCGTTCTGACATCACCACAACCCCTGCAAAAAGCTGCAGACGAACTTCCGCTCTGCACAATTTTCGGAGCTACAGCCTCGCACCAGGACTCCACCTATCTGGAGGGTGCAGCGACGAAAAGGAGTTTAAGACGCAGACACAATGCAGCGCAGGCTTCGGTGGTATACGGCCACCGAAGCATCCGCTGCTACTGCAGCATGCGAATAAGGCAGCACAGCAAGGTTGCGGCCAGGACTACAAAGAAGCCGGCTGGAGGTAAAAATGAATGTATACTAAGATGCGCTTTAATCAATTGAGGGACTGATTAATGAATGAAAGACCGCCAGCGATAGGTAAACGAGGCGAGAGCACCACAGCCTGCGCGTCGGGAAAACTGGATGATTTGGCGCGCCTATAGCACTTGTCTAGCTCACGGGTAGATGGCGCCAAAACAAAAAGGCCTTCCTTCGACAAACATTATCAGAATGCTCCGTCGAACAGAGCGTCGTCGACTCGTCGTCGCTGAATCCATACAAACCACGGTATGAATTCTGTTGGACAGCCGCGTAAGGCCGAGGGGATTGTAAAAACAACCATGAGGTGAGAAATGGCGACGTGTCACCGGCAACTAGTGGTAGGGCACGCGGCACGACCAAATGGACGGAGTTAAAGGAAGTAGGAAGGCGAAAAGGAGCTTCGCTGCCTCGTGTCTGTCCGTACCTTTTTGTCCCCTCCCTCCGCTCTAGGGTTACCATGTCTAGCCAAACGGAGGTGATAGTTTGGTAAGTCGGTAAGTTGGAATTTCTAGCGCAATCAGAATGTATAGACCAACTGAACTCTCTGACGTCACGGCACTGCGGTGGCGCTAATGTTGGCACTGCGCATGCGCAGATGATTCGCCTCAGGCGAATCTGGTTTCTGCGCAGGCACAATGCCCGCGCCCCAAGGGGGCAAACTCGGGCTCGTTTCTGAAACAGTCTGTTGGTGTATGAATGGATCGATACGGCTGAACCCGTTGAATCGAGCTGCGGCTGGCGCCATCTGCACTTTCGCGCACCCTGCAGATAGGCTGGAATATATTTGAATGACACAATAGCGGCCTTTGAGATTGCCAAGGGGCGGAGCCTTTGACGCGCTTTCCAGTCTTTGTTTCAGTTTGGCCGACACTTAACAGCCTAAAAGTGTCTCTGAACAGAGATGCGAAGTAGAATTCCGTTTTCTCTAACTCAACGCCTATTTGGGCGAAAATTTACAAACCTCGAAATTAAATATGTGAGCGAAAACGAATATTAGTACTAGAGAGGAGGTGTATTTACGGTCTCCGACGATGGTTTTCGGGAGATTTTGGGAGGGCACCGGGACGGGTGGTCGATCTGAACGGTGTCTCTTTTATAACTGTCAACACCGTCGCCGTGCCTCACGAGCCGGGCCGGCACACGCGCCCATTTGCTCGCTAACCCATTTGGCGCGCATTCTCGATTTCGCGTAAAGTCGCGCCACTTCGCACAATACGTAAGTTGTACATGTTTTAGTGATTAGTTCCCTAATTTAGTGCCCAAAGATGTCTGTCAAAAAACAGTCTGTATATGTAACACTCTAGCGCCACATTTCATGCGCACCTTTGTAAGCGTAAGCAATACCTCTTCTATGGCTATATTTCCGCAATGATTCCAGATAAATTTCTCTGCAATTATGTCTGCTTTGATATAAATCCGAAAAAATCAATAAATTAACAAATCCTAACTTTTACATTAAGGACCGCTCTAGTGCGGCTCCGTACTCACTTAGGAAAGTTCAAGCCGCCTGCTATACGTATGTTTCTTATTTCTCTAGTCAACTCGCTTAGTTTCTTTCTACGAACGCAAACATCCTTAAGCGAAAGCGCAAAAGAAAAAAAAAAGAAAGCGACAAAGCGAAACACACAAGATGGCCAAAAGGGCTTTCGCGCGCCGGAATACACTAGGGAGCCCGAGGGACGGTGGCGGGATCCAGCGTGTTGATTACAATATGTCGGTAGTCGGTTATTGTAACATGCGTGCTCGAGGAGAGGAGAAAATAACCGAACACCGTCCGCCTTGTTTCGAAACACCACGACTTTCCTTAAGCACACTGAACAGGCCAGCACTGGTAGGTATCGATCCGAAGTACAAGTCAACAATGTAGAGACTGCTTTCGTTAATTTCTTGCTTCCCATTTTCCTGTGGCGATGTGCTCGCGTATTTGCGGAGGGGGTTCGAACCCCGCCATTCACAACATCAGGAAAGGTTGCTGTTATGTTTGGGAGCGGCTCGCTTCGTACTACTACACGGTGAGAAGCCAAGGGAGCGGAGGACACGAGAGGGCGCGGACATTGTCGGAGCGCCAAGCTTCAGTTGGAATTATTCGATAGACCTAAAGATAAACTGCCTTCGTCTTTATACCCGCTGTCTTTATACCCCTCCCCAATCAGAGCCAACAAGAGGGTCTTCTGCTTCTCGCATATTGCTTTGCGTTCGAACGCCGGTGGCCTGCGCTCTAACGCCTTCGAACATTGAGTAAATACAAGGGCAGCTAGCCTTTGCGTCCACCTAATATCCTTCCAATCAGTGCTGGCCGCTCCGACCTCCTCGCACGTTCTCGTCGCCTCCTCTCTCTCGGTTTCTCACCGCATACTCGGCGTGAACTATTTTGTGGTACGTTGTCGAGGCAATCGTAGCTTCCGCTGTGCTCCAAAGCGTCTGCTTAGCGCGATAGCGAGTGCGATTGAGACACGCAAGACGAAGCCGTTTGCGCTCGCGTCAGTAAGGGGACGCAGCAGTGTATACGCTGCACTAACTATGACAACGTAGCACGAAGCAGTTGACGCCGACTATAGCTCGTAAGATCTGTTCTCTCCAGGGGCCCTGAACTCGTCAAACACAAAGTTGGAGCCAAAAGTTTGCGGAGCGCGCCGATTGGACGTCGGCAGCAAAAGCGCGAAGTTATCGTCGTGATAGTCCAATCGGTGCGCTCCGTGAACTTCGGCCCCAACCTTGTATCTGGCGAGTTTAGAGGCCCAGACTGCCATTGATCGTCCCAGTAGATAACGAATGAATGCGACCACACGTAGACATATCGAATAAAGATAGTTGTTAAATCTTTCCACGCTTAAGTGTTGCTAACTGTTTACAACATAATATCTATGTGATGAAGCGGTAGCTTGGAATATCGCTCGAGTTGCAAAAACTGCACTTGTTACATTCTTATCGGTGTTTGATTGCATTCAGTGCTTGGTTGTTAAAACAAATGTTCGGGAGACAAATGGGATACAAACGCTCACTACGCTTATTCGTTAGGCGGAGTTTTCACGTTGCAAAATGAATAAATTGGCAGCAAATCTACAATGCGTGACAGTGCTAGCGAGAGTACAACATCGGCGCTTTTTCTCGTTTTAGTTAGGAAGCGTATTAGTGTGCACAATATTTTACTCAAATATTACCGAAATGAGTTGCTGGGCGAGTTGGTGAGACATATTGACTTAAACAGCGCAATTAAGGTAAGGAAGGAAGAGACAACAGGAAGGAAAGAGCGCTGTTTCCTTCCTGTTGTCTCTTCCTTCCTTACCTTATTTGCGCTGTTTAAGTCAATATTTTAATCGTAAGGTTAGTACCTTAAGTGAGCAGTTTTTATCGCAAAGGTACTTTAAAGACAAGCTTTTAATTAAAAATAAATACAACGGCGATTACTTGCTTGCGATAACAGTGTAGTTATATTACGTTTTACTTTACGAAGTATTCATTAGGTTATAAAGAGGTGTTGCTTCTGAATGATATTCCTCAGAAAACCGTGCATCCAAAAGTACCAATGAACTCCAGGGCGTCAAGGTTGGCTGGGAACTATCCAAAGTATTAAAATTATGACAGGCAACACGTAAAATATTGCGATAGATGTGATCTACCTTTGTATATACTGTCAAACTAGAACAGCAAAGATGAACTGGTATTATCTCCCCATCATACAGAAACGTTAAAAAACGGGCATATTGGGGTTACGGCGCCATTTCTTGGGGTCAGCCGCATGGTAGTAGTTATTATAGTAATTGATACTTATTACCGTAGCTCAATTATCTGACAGGTATTTAAAATAATCAGACCAGATGTTTCAATTTCTTTTTTTACAACGTAATACTTCATATAGCAGAAGGTTATCTAAGCATTACTGCTTTTCTTTTAGTTTTGGGAATGGTATCTTCGGTCCCTAATGCCAGTTTGACCATTCTTTGTCTGTTAAATAGAAACTCTTTCTTCAACCAAACGAGGGCCTCAGAAATTTAAGTTTGCAAGCCTCTAAATATTCCAAGTTGCGTATTTCAGTTGGATTTGTAGGAACCTCGATTTAGTCAGGGGTTGAAAAGCTTAAAAGAGTATGAAAGTTATTGCGGTACGCTGGTTTATTAACTCAACGCTGAACTCTGAAGTTTTTGTCTAAATATAGTAGACTGAGAAGTTTCAAGTGTTCGACCCCAAAAAACTCGGACGTTCGGCGAGCTTCAAACCGCATATTAGGTTTGAGAATTAGTAGAATGAGCTCATCCACTCGTCTTTTTGAACCCTTGCAGGGCAACTCCTAACACACGTGTAATCGCTTCGATGAAACATCTTCGCTCCTGACGCTTGCGTGCGTCATACTTAGGGACGGCGGATGCGGACGTTTGACTCTCGAGCTCCGAAGTCCCGGACATCAAAAGCGGATCTATTTTCTATTTCTTCTATGTTTTGATGGTTAATTTGTTTCCCAGTCTCAGGTTAATTCAATATGGCTAATATTCGCCAGCTCGCCTGCACATTTATTGTATGTTCTCTAGGTTCCTACAATACAGCGGAATGAGTGACAGGGTCTTGAAGACTGGAGAGGCTGCGGGATGCGCTTTGGAAGGCGGCGCCGCTGGACAAGTGCCTACACCAGTGGCGTCACAAGGGGGGGGCGGGGGGGCGGACCGCCCCGGGTGCAGGGTTCAGGGGGGTGTCGCGGCGGGCCACGAAAGCGGGGGGGGGGGGGGGGTCGCGGCGGGCCACGCGAGAGCGGGGGGGGGGAAGGGGGAGTCGCAATGGGCCACGCGAGAGGGGGGGGGGGGTGTCGCGGCGGGCTACCGCCCTGGGTGCCGCTGACCCTCGTGACGCCACTGGCCTACACAACACATAATCAATTGCATTTTTCTGGATATTAACGCGAAAGCATTTCTATATTGCCTCCAGACAGCCAACTTCTATCACCACTTTCTAAAGCCTCTCTTGAGGGTAACTGCGCCGCTACAAGCGATCACGCGAAGGGAAGAGTTCAGCTGGACCGATGCCTGCGATGAAGCTTTTGAGAAACTCTGCAAGAATCTTCAGATATCTTTTTAATAATTTTCTTTAATCTTGCAGCTCTATTCACGAAGAAATGTTTTGAAAATTAAAACCAACGCTATAGCTAAAAGAAAGAAGACAAGAAACTTGTAATTTATTACTAAAATGCGCACTCGCGACTGACAGGAAAAGAAAATGCACACCAAACTATTATAGCCAATTGGTGTCTGCGAAGCCTCAACAAATGTCTGGCCACTTTGATGTTGCAGCAGTAACCACTCTAGCAACGCACGTTTCGGCGACATATGTCTGTGGTGTGCTTTCCCTATAAGTGGACAGCAAAGAACCCGCAACTGGGTAGAAAGCTCGTTCACTCGCGGCTGACGAGAAGGAATTGAATATAAACGTGTCATAATCAATCGGTGTCACCTGTGGATTTTTGCCCCCACCTACTTCGAAACTAAGTATGTTTTCTTACACATCGCTGGACTGTAGTCATTCCCACAGCCGGTGAGAAACCCCATCTCGCCACTTTACCACCGTGTTTATATGCCTCACCAACTTTTATCTTCTTTATGTGGCTCCTATCAGGCCGTAAAATTAGCGACAAATTCGCTAACGTCAATGTAAGCAGCCCGAAAAATAATACCGAGCTCTTCGCTATTGCCTAGAGTCGACGGGAGTGTCCACAGGCATATTTGTTGTAATTGACGGCTTTTTTTAACATTGAGACGTTGTACCAGAGACATGCGTGAGGTGAACATATAAGTGATTCACAATTGTGACGGCTCTAAGAGGCGTTTCTCGAACCCTGGCCAGGGTGAGATTGCGCTTCCGATGCTGGATATCACAGGAACTGTACACCTGTTTATTGCCTGGTTTAGGCAATATTTGGCGGCATTGGCAGACGGTGTCGAGACCGTGCTCGACTACGTGCAACCGACAAGTGTCGAAAGCGTCGAGATCGCGCCAGCGCCGAGCTTAGCAGACGATCTTCAGAAACCTTTTCACCCTGCCGCCAGCGTCTTTCTAATGTGCAGTACCGAAAAAAGATGGAACAAGAAAACAGGAATTTAAATACCTCTTGCCTCCCTATTTTGCAGATGGAGCTCGATGATCGGTTGAGGCGCCGCGTACTCTCCTGTTGTACGTTGTGCCATATTTCGGCCGCACATGCAACGGAACAAATTGCAGCACGACACGTTGGGAAATCGCAGCGCGGCACGTTAAGAAACAAATTTCTGCAGACCGTCTCCAGTAGATTCGAAGCGTTAGTGTACTTACGTGCTCTACATATGATTTGAGGAGCGCGCTGTATGCGCTGAGAAACTGAGGGAGAGGAGGAAACGAGAAGGCTGAGCTCTGGTTTTCGAATAATAACTGGGTAGAATGATAAGTGGAGCCTTTGTCTCCACTGCACTCGCCGAACGCATTCGAATCTGAGAGCCAAATGCGGGACGCTGACGTTCCGTGCACTCTAACGTGATCGACGAGTGCAGAGGAGACAAAGGCAGCTAGCTTTAGGTCTACCCAATAATCCTTCCAATCAGAGCTCGGTGTTTTGAGATCCCCGTGCGCTGTCGTCTTCTTCTCACCTTCAGGTTCTTGGCATATATGTAAGCCTATTTTCCGCTCTTTTTTGCGCGAGTGCTCCAGAAACACAGCATTTTGCCAGGCTAAGTTCTCGCTGCTCATGCGTAAAACAACACGCAAAAAAAAAATTATTAGCAGATTTGGAATTGTGATCGCACTTGCCGTTTCTCTAAACACTTCAATTCTGGAAGTCTTTCAAATGCCCGTGAAACAATTGTAACACTGGAGCAGTGGGAATCTTTATTACATGATGATAATGAGACCGACGCATCAAAGAGGTATTAATGGATTAGCCAAAGAGTTCTCCTGGAACAACCATCTTGAATACGTCACTAATAACGCTAATCGTTTAGTAACCTATGTCTAATTAAATTTTTTACTTTTCCTTGTTTCGCTGGAAACTTCTTTATAAAACGCTAATTCGTACTCTATCTTGGACCCCAGTACCTCCCTTGCATCTGCTGTAGAATCCATTGAGAATCGTTCCGTTCGTTTCATACTTTTAAAACTACCACCGAAGAGCTAGGGTAACCTCAAGTAAAGCATTCCTCTCTTTGCCTAATATTACTTTTTGTTCAAAAATATTGCGCCTCTGTCTGCTTTACAAGATTCATAACTATAACACTACACTTCGCCAAACGTTTTTTTATAACCTTTTTGCAGATTTACGCCCATCAATAATCACATAAAAGTCGCATTAGCTCGTTGTAGGTCCTCTTCCTTCCATAGCTCTCTTATTCCCCAGGTCTCCATCGATTGAAATCGACTTCCCGCACCTGCAGTTTCTATAACCGACACTGCTGATTTTGAAACAGCAATTACTAAGCTCTTAACAGCTATATTTTATAGCTTTTTTTCGTTGTGTTTTTTGCCTTCTCGTTCATGTTTGATTTTTTTTTAATGCAATTGGCTCACACCCTTCTGTATGGCCCTCGGCCGCTGAAAGAATTGTAAATGAAATAAAAATAAAATAGCGCTAATTCTCTCCCCCCCCCCCAAACTACCAACCATTTCACGCGGTGATCCCCTCAGATATTTTGCATTAGAGCAAAGGGGAGCGCATTTAAGAAGAAGGTGAAAGGAGATGCTGGAGCAACTGCACGTTTAAAATACAGAAAATTGTACTTATCGGAAAAGGGAGAGATGGTATATGCTCTTCCGAGGACGGATAAAAATCTTCACTTGCTTTGTAAAAATGAAGTAAACGTTCTGCCCACACGAACAGCAGTTAATTTTACCCTCAACATTTGGCTTACGAAAGAAAATACGAACACAACTTTTTTTCCCCACAATTAAGGGAATTAGAACGCCCTTAAAAGTCGGCCAACTCAAGAGGACCCTAGGTCAGTGGTTTTCAAATCTGTGTCCGCAGACCCTTTGGTGCCACTAAAGGCATTCTTAGGGCCCCTGAAGTCTTAAACCAAGAGTCAAGCCGACCACTAAATCTTTTTATTTTATTGATGCTTGGAGTTGCAAGGTTGGTTTGCATGAATCTAGTTTCCTTCATTTACCCCCTTGTCATTGCAAATCGTTCAATACCGCCCCCCTCCCCATACCCCCTCCCCCCCCCCCCCTCCCACTGCGGACCGGGTCCCCAATCACTTGTGCCGATCCAGAGGGTTCTCCGAAACATCAGTGGTTGAGAACTACTGTCCTTGGTAATGAAACAATATCCTTAAAGAGTAAATCACCACAGAAACAAAGAAGGCACACAAAGGCCTTTATAAAGATTTAATTGTGCGAAATATGTGTATATTATAGTATATCATCAGCCAAAATTGCTTAAAGAACAACAAAATGGTGGCTTCTATGCACACTAAGCGACGGACAATTATGCAAAGTGTAGTCCATGCTCATTTCCTTTTCACATTAAGAATTCACGCAACACGACGCTGTTAGCTCGAACGCGCGATCCCCGGTTTATCCTTCTGAACAGATTACCGACTATCGAAACTAGTAGTGTATTGAAATTTCTAATCTGGGGCTCCAAATTAGGCGGTAAACTTTTTTGTTCATCACTGAACTGTTTGACTGAAATGCTACAAAGTAGCGATGTCGTATTCACGCTAACTCTGCCTCGCGGTGTACATTTGCAACGTACCGAAGGTATTAATGATCACTCCAATTGTTGAAGAATATAGAAAAGAAAAAAAAAAGCTCAAGTAGCTTGCCCATTTTGTTTCCGAAAAGAGATCGATGTTGTTGAAGTAGCAGCGTAAAATACGTCGTATAGTAATCGCTTTTACCTCACTCGCAAATAAATCCAGTTCAATGCTAGCCTTCCCATCCTCGTTCGCACAAACTCGTTGTACGGAAACATTAAAGCATGAAACACTTTTTACCACTACCACAATCCCAAAATTCTATCCGGCCGTTGGTGCGTCCCTGAATTTGCCGCTAAATTTAGCGGGGAAATCGATATCACGAGAGCTGTACACGAATTAAGTTTCTTAGGTACATTAAGCGGGAAAATTTATGTGACGTGACCTGACGTCACGGGACATACAGACAAATTCAGTTTCCCGCTAAATTTAGACGGAAAATTGAAGTCACGTGACCTATACACCCATTCAGTTTCCCCGTTAAAATTGGCGGGAAAGTGGCGTCCCGTGACGTCACCTGACGCCAGGTGACGTCACGTGACATCAGTTTTCCCGTTAAATTTAGAGGGAAAATTCACGTCTTGTGCCCAAGCCATCAATTCAGTGTTCCCTCGAAATTTAGCGGGAAATGAACCCATGATGTACAGTTGAAGATTGTCATTTCCTTGAACTCATGATGTAGAAGTGAAGATTTTCATTTCCCTTGTGTTAACAAGGGAAATGAATACTATGTGACGAATGCAACAATTCAGTTACCTGCTAAATTTAGCGGAAAAATTCACGTCTGCATAATTGTTCGTTCGAAATTTGGCAGCGGGAAATCCACGTCACGTCACCTGACGTGACGTGACCTATACATCCACTGAGGTCCCCCGTTAAATTTAGCGTAAAAATATACTTCAGGTGACACACCAAATCCCTCCCTAATTCACTAAGTGTATTTCATGCATTATAGGTAGCTGCTATTTTTTTCATTCTGCCTCATCCCACGAAGGTCTGGCATTTGAGAAAAAAACATACGTCCTGGAAAATGGTCCAGGACAAAATGTTTTCGGATAAAATGGTCCCGGACAAAATAATCCTGGATGAAACAGTCCCGGATCAAATGGATTCGGGCAAAATGGTCCCGGATGAAATGACCATCGATAAAATGGTCCCGTACAAAATGGTCCCAAGCACGTAACCAAATTGTCCCAGTTAAATTTTACTGTGTGAGCAAGAACACCTCAGGGTGATCAATTACTTAGGCTTTATGCAGATTGAGGAAACAAAAGCGAATGTTTTGTGACATACTTAAAAGTTAAAACGCGATAACCATTCTAAATTGATTTATCCAATTTATAGCGTAATCAATTTATAACATGGTTTGCACGAGAAAAATCCCGTAAGTATAGACCGGTATTTATAGCATAAATATTGCGGCACGAATCAAAAAGAAATAGTGGCGATTTGATGGGACCGCTTACTGGTTCTTAAGGTATCGAGCTAAGATTTTGTTCACAGGCGGACACAGACCTTGTGTATCAAAATTAATATATAAAAGATTACTTGTCTGGCGAGCCAAACGGCGGCCGTCTGATAACATAGGGGTGTCCAACTGGTGTAACCACCGAAAGATGGAGGCAGGTGAAAGCGAGGGTGGATCTACTATTCTCTGATATCAAACGATGTTTTTGGGTTAAATCCACCAATCGCCGACATCGAACGATGTTCTTGGGTTAAATGCGGCTCCAGCTTCTTCGGTGTAGCGCATGATTCGGGTATTTTTTTATTAACAAAGTACACTGAACGGACTCAAAGGCAACAAGAAATATTCTTCGGATGCCGTAAGCGACTTAATATTCGTGAGGACCTCATTCTTATGAATTTTGCGACGTGAAAAATATTGCGAAAACAATTATATCGCGAAGTCGCGAATATATTACGCCATGGCAACGAATATAACGCATATCACTCTGAGAGGCAAGATTTCGCACCCGCAAAATGCCCCAAAGCCCATACTCCGCGAGATTCTCGAAGCAGTTAGCCCGCAAAAATATATTATATTAGACTATATCGACAGCTGCCACCATATCTCGGCTGTTGCGTCAACCAGACCTCTTTTATTTGCCGGCAGCGGGCGCCGCAGGTAGGAAATCAACGCCCTTAATTTTTTACTCTTTACTCAAGTAAGTTGAGCCTTTTAAATTTTGATATACAAAAGTGCACAATCTGAGATCGCGTTTGTAGAAAATATTAGCTCGATACATTAGCAAAAACCGATGCATGCTCTCCCCTCAGAGGACCAACGATATTTTTCATTTTTTATTTGTCTCACGCGGTATATCTGTTATATGTTCACATAAGAAATGAGAGTATAATGACTTCATTTCATAATACCCTACGTGTTCGTGAGTTCAGATGTCGTACAGCTCTATCGCTCTAAATCAAAACGTAAAAAAAAACAAAAAAACGGCGTTTTTAGATGCGACTGTTTTCAGCACATACAAAGGAAGTACCCTCGATATCGGTCGTCTAGGGAGCAACTACGGAGTTGCCTGAGCACGATCGTAAAAAATTAATGGACTCTTGAATAAAGACCTCTCAATCTAGTTCGAAACTCTCAATACTAAAGCGGATGAAAAGGAGCGGGTGCACCTGTTGGTTTCACAAACAAAAAACGCAGCGTTCTGTCCCCACTTCATATCGTCCTCAGTCTTCTTTTTCCCAGTCCTTCAATGATGAAAGTTCTTTTCAATACATTAAACCGCGCAATAAACACGTGTTGAATTAAAATGAAAAAAAAAATTCACTTCACTGAAATCATAAAACGAAACATTCAAAGTATGAAAAACTCAGTGAAGTCAAACTCGCGTGTTTTTGTGTTCTTCTGACAGTTTCGTTTCAGTTTCTTTGTCCTAAACTCGAAGGAAGCACAGTACACGTGAACTAAGATGAGGGAAAGTTCCTCACTTGCCTCAAGGATCAAAGACGAGTTTTTATTCTTTTTATTTTCTTTTTCTTTTACGGTGCGGAAAACGAGGTTAAAGCCTGCGCGAACTGTTGTCAGGCACGCCCTTCATTTTCGTCGGGGTTACAGGAGCCAGGCAGACAGGAATTTCCCTCGTGGCTTCATCTTGTTCAGGTTGCTACCTTCGGTAATTGAGGAATGCGAAGGACACTGAGCTCTCCGATGATAAGTCTATGGAACGATGCCGGGATTGGCTCACCGAAGCAGAAAAACTGGGGACAGAGCTGCGGGAACTTGAGTGCTTTAAAGGGATACTCAACCGAAATTTGTATTTCGCGAAATAAGGCTGCAAAAGCGTTGAATGGGACGCTATGAACTCCAAAACATCACTCATACATCGATATCTCAAACGAATGGCCGTATTTTGGGAAAAGAAGGGCGCGATCAAGCGAGGTCTTCGACGTCATTGTCCTCCCAAAGAATTTGAGAAGAAGGGGAAGCGACCTCGCTTCTCTCCTCCTCGCTTCGGTTCACCAGCTCGACGGGACGTAGCGAGGAGGAGAGAGAATGGGGATCGTGACGTGACTTGTCTCGTCGGCCTCGTCGGCCGTGTTCAATCGCGCACTTCTTTTCCAAAAGTATGGCGGTCCGTTAGAGATATCGCTGTATGAGTGATGTTTTTCGGTTTTGCAGCGTCCCGCCTATCCGTGCAGCCTTGTTTTGTGAGTTCGAAACTTCGGTTCAGTATCCCTTTAATGCTGCTTAATGGCGGCGTTCCGCTAAAGTGGCGACATCTATTGGGAGGGCGAGTTCCACTATTTTGGGCGAGGCGACCAGTTTTCTTTCTCGATGTAACTGCCTCGTATACGTGAGAGACCGGTGGATCGGCTTGTGTCAGTGAAAATGCGAAATTAGAAAGTACTCGCTGAGATCGTGATAAATTGTTCAAATTAGAGGCTCCCTCGACTCCGTAAGTGATGAAGGGTGGCAAATCATGTCATTTGTACAATGTCATTGTCAGGACCATATCATTACATCATTATAAACAAACCTTTGCTTGACAAAACGCGTGACGTTTCATGTTCTTAAAGTTATCTGGCGTTATTTCTTAAATGGTACTGCTCAAGAACTGCGTAAACAGCGCATACACGGCTACATACGAGGCAAAAAGGTGGCTCCGCTAGCAGACGACAGGCTTGTTTCCGCTCAGGGAGGCAGCCAGCCCAGCAACGTCCAGAGGGAACAATTCTGTACCAATCGAAGAACCGTGTTCAGACCCTGGTCGCTGACAACTTCCCGAACAAAAGATAATAGGGACTGACGGGACAAATTACATTTCAATCGCAAAGCTGGTCTCGTTCGAAGGAGGTCAACTAAGATTAATATCAAACAAATGACTTGCTGGAACTTCTGCGACCTATGCCGAGTCCCTCTACTGGAGAACACAGGTGCTGCCTGTACGCTGAATCGAGCTGTACTGCACTGTGTTAACACCTAATACTGTTAACATTGATAAAATTACAGCTGGCATATGCCCTGCAGACACAAACAGTAATTTCAGCCAGGAAGTGGCGTTGGTTATTTAATGTCGATTTTGAACAGGTTCTCGCATAAATAATTCCATGGCAACGTTAGCGTCCTACAAGCTAAGGCCTCTATTACTCTGTGCAACTCACGAAAATGAACAGTCACTAAGAATGCTGACGACGAAACCACAGAAAGCTTTTTGCAGGTTGAGTGAAAATATTTGAAAAAACTGGAATCCAAGGAAGCATTATTAAGCACGTCTAAAGAAGCACCACAAGGTAAAATAATAAATTGGTCAAAGTTCTGGTAATTAAAATCACCAAGGGCGATTATATAGGTGTTCGACGTTATGATATTGACTCGTGATGTCAGAAATATACTTATACAACCTAATAATCAGATTTCTTGCTGTGCTCTAGTGAGTTGTATACACTTCGACATGACTATGGAAGGCGGCGTCGGTAGGTACACTTAGATGAATACTTCCTAGTCGGTAAGGAGCGGTGTACCCGAGGCGAAATGTGACGATTTGCAGCCAAAAAGACATCACCTCCCTACCCAGGACCGATATCAGTCAGAGGCTTGAAAGTTTAGGTGCCTAGAAAACAATCCAGTGTCCAGTATATCGGGATTGATCTATGTTCCAGTGAGCATAAACAAAACCGATTTAAAAGTTTCAATCAATGACATCCTAATGTCTCTCTTTAGTATCATGTTTCAAGTTTGTGTTATTAAACAATATTGAAGGATCAGAAGATTTGTTATTAATAACGCGAGGTTTTGTCGGTCGATATTGAAAAGTGAACAAAACGAACGCCTCTTTTGCTGTATGGTACTTTTTAACAACACTGCTTATTTTGTAACGCAGCTGGAAGGGCGCGCCTTTTGCACCTCGGCCTGGCAAAACAAAGAAAGCGACGGCGCGCCAGCCGGACAGTAATTGGAAAACTGTTGCTGACAGCAACAGATGTTCCTTCAAATTCGTGTACCTAAACAACAATGCCCTTTTTATCTTTGAAGGACAAAAGCATCGCAACGCTATGGTGACATTTCTGCGAATTGAACGCAAAGAAGAGGTGCTTCTTTTTCAATATTGGAAGGGTCAACTTTGACGCGAAGTTTCCAGGAATACAAGCCAGTGAACAAGCCTTTGATCCGAGCCCAGATTTTTGTATCGACATGACTCAAAAAATAAAAGCTTAAAACAAAGGGATTTGTTTCCTTGAACGTGCAAAACGTGTTCTTGACTCATATGGTTCCTTTAAAGCTGAAGTAAGCTGCGTTGTAGTAGGCACAACGCTACTAAACCCTCATTTTTATATAGTGCAGTTCTAAAATAAGAGTTGCGTGCATTCACAGGCCTTCAAGGACGTCACCGTAGTGCCTTCTGGGAAGGATGTTGCGCTACCTTTTTTGCCTCATTAGGGAATCTGATGAGTCGTGGAGAAGACTGGTAAAGGAGCTTGATAACCTAGTTACACGGGCGCTTCGAACTATCACTGAGTCTACGACAGTTATCGGCCCCAACTGTGATTGAACTGAACTGAGCTGAGACAGTGCTACACGGCTCTCTAGAACTCAGTTGAAGCTAAAACGAGACTAGTTCTTGTGCCACGTGATCAGTCTAATTGTTAAAGTAATTTACTCAGAGACACACCTTTTATTTATTATAAGTATATCGTACTATATGTTCAATACCTTGTTGCTTTTTAGCGGCGTTTACACGAGTACCAAAGCAGATTAAGGGCTAGGTTGCGATTATATTAGGCTAGGTGGTGCAAGCTACCGCCCGCTATACGATGGGTGCAACCATTACTATTTGTCCATTCATTCAGCTGGTCCCTCCACCATCTTCGCTCGTTTGGTGGCTTGCCGGCTAGCCGGGATCGTTTTAGCGGTAGGTCTGACACCTAAACCTATTCCCTCCCGGAATGTCTGCTGCTACGAGTCTTTGTAGACGCCTTCCCCTACATTGCGAAACAGAAAGAGCCTCGCAAACGATGGTCGGCGGCAGCGATCCCGCGGACAGGCGCCATTCTCCGTTGGGGAAGTCCGTTCAGTTGAAATGAGGTACGGGAGCACCGTTGAACTCAACTGTCATTAGCGGCTCGATGACAGTTGCGCTGCCATGTAACTCCGGCCGATCGCGATTGATTCAACTGTCGTTGACTTAATGGCAGTTGAGAGCGCCCGTGTCGAGGTGTTACTCCTCTTTCGGACGCCAATCCCACTTTAAGCTGTCGCAGCTTGGTGTCATCTCTACTTGAAAAAGCCCAATCCGGGGAATTCACTCAAAAGCTGCTTGACTCCTTCTTGAAGAGCTGAACGCAAATTAATGACTTGTGTGTTAAGCCTGCACAAGTGCCGCTCTTGTATTTCTGCCTTGAGCCTGCGTGGCCAACAAAGGAATCTCGACGTGATATTGTCATATGACTTTATAGGTAAGATCTATCTTTCCCTCATGCCACAAAACGTACTGGCACTGCGAGAAGGCGGAAAGCGGGAACGGAGACAACACATGAAGACGCAGTGGCTGGTTTTTGCTGTGATATGCTGCTTATTTCATGCAGAACATAAGAGGAATATCTTTGTCACGTACATGCGGATGGAGTCTTTTGCGGGCCTTACACTCTAAGAAAAAAAGGGTGTAGTCGGGTGCAGTGGCGTCACAAGGGGGGGCGGGGGGCGGACCGCCCCGGGTGCAGGGCTCAGGGGGTGTCGCGGCGGGCCACGAGAGCGGGGGGGGGGGGGAGTCGCGGCGAGCCACGCAAAAGCGGGGGGGGGGGGGGGGTCGCGGCGGGCTACCGCCCCGGGTGCCGCTGACCCTCGTGACGCCACTGGTCGGGTGCATCAGGCGCACATGCACCCTTTTCCTGAAAGATGCACCCTCGGTTACCCAGCCAGTGTACATGTACACCGACAATGAGCATCTTCCTCTCCCTTAAAAAACCTCTAGGTGTATCAGTTCACCGCCACGCTAGCCACGCGCCCCAATCAGCTTGTGCTTGGATTCGCCCTTGTGGTCCCTTTTTGGGTTGGGCAGTTTCTTAGGAAGTATGGAGCTGTTCTGTTCACTCGGTATTGACAGTAGAGTGGACGCTATGCATGTTTTAGGCCAATCGGGTCTCCGGGTAGGATCACGTGACTACAGTCTCCAATCTAGAGATAAGGCAGAGCGCGGCACCTGCCTGAAGGCCAAGGCCGCAGATACCATCCACTGCACTTTTAACTTAGGGTCGAACTTTCAAGAGGATATAAGTGACAAACCCTCTCGTTGTGTTCATTGTTGGGTTGCCCCTGAAGATAAGCCTTTGCGAGGGCGACCCCTTTTGGCTTTGAAGGAGCTGCTATTTTCCTACTCTACTCTTTTTCGTTCCCTCCCTAAGCTGAAAGCGTGGAAGAAGGTGCGCAGTCACCGGACCAACAAACCGGAGGCTTTTTTATCCCTCGACTCCGCTGTCTGGGCGCGGGTAACGGCAGGAGCGTGATCAGGTGGTAAAGGTTTCACGGATGACGTAGTAGCTTTTTCCGACCTCGGAATGTCTGCTTCCCTGCCTAGTTTCTTCTGTGCTGTGCTGCGACCAGCGGGGCTGCCGTAGATTTCGTCCGCGACAACGTATTCGAGTTTACCAAGATTTCCAGTGTTTGAAAAGTCCTACGCGTATATCGGCAACAAGCCATTTCTTAAAAAAAAGCCCAAGGAATTCATGTGATGCGTTTAGTGTTCGGTGCGGCAAATTACTGCTTCTGCCACATCGTGTCGAATCTTCACGAACCCCTTTCTTTTCGTTTTTGTGTTTGTGCGGTTCTGCAGTGCCCGTGTCGACATATATCTCGAGTTACATATTTTAAGTCCGGTATTTTCACGGTAAGTACACTGGAACCTACTCCTTTGCAACAATTGACCATTCCGTTCCGGATTACCTCTAGAATTAGGCAGTGTCTTTTTTTAGCAGCCGGGAGAATAATTTCTCCGAAATTCTATCGGCAGTCGCCTGCCATTTGCTGTCTACAATCATGTGACAACTGCAGGCAGAATACTGACTTTCTAAATCTCCCGGCATTTCGTGAAAACACGTTTTCGTTGATACACGTTTTCTAGACACGTTTCATCGACACTAACGCTTCATTGTCACTCGTTACGCGAAATGCACGCTGTAGGGACATTTTGTCACGGGTGTATCTCTGAGGTGCATGCTCACCGAACCAGCCCGCCCGTTCACGCCACTTCGTGGCGACAGTCTGCGGCGGCTCATTATAAAAATGTCAACCCACCTGTCCCACCCGTACACGTCACTTCACGGATACATTCTGGCGTTACTCATTACAAGAAAAAAAGAGAAGCTAATATAGGAAAGCTAATCTGAGCTGTCGATGAAACGTCGTTCGATGAAAGGCGACTGCCGGTGGAATTTTGTGGAGATAATTCTGCCGGCTGCTGGGAGAATAGACATTACCTAAGACTCACCCCCGGTTCTTGATTGCTTAGTAATCTTCTCAGTTGTGTAACAGCTTCTTCGTACCTCTTCACATATCACAGATTGCTTGCAAGTTTTTACTTGTTTACGGAATAGGCTGTCTAATAAACTTCTATGAGATTTGAAAACAATCCCGTGTGTCCCTTTACCTGCCTTTTTGCAATCACCAAGGCGCATACATTTTTTAAGGGTTTCCTTGATGTCTTAAATAGGTTTATGAAGTTAGTTATGAAGCGGGTGCTTAAAGTGGTGTGACCATGCACCTTTAAATCGGGTGCATCTGTGTTCTCTTCAAATTCAGTGGGTGTAGAAAGAGGTGTAACAGTACACTATTGAACGGGGTGCTCCTGTGTTCTCTTTGAGAGCAGTAGGTGTAGAAAGGGGAGGAATGGTACACTATTGAGCGGGGTGCATCTGTGTTCCCTTTGAGTGAGGCGGGTTTATGAAGCGGTGCAATGGTACACTTTCGAATGAGGTGCATCTGTGTTCCCTTTCATTTCACTGGGTGTAGAAAGAGGTGTAGCCGTACACCATTGAATGGGGTGCACCTGTGCTCCCTTCGAGTGAGATTTCTGTAGAAAAAGGTGTACATGTTCACCACACCAACGGGTGTACACATACCCCCATATTTGGGGTGTACGAGTATCACCTCAAAGGGTGTAGTATATGTGACAAGCACTTACACCCCCTATGGGTGTACCCCATGACACCTTTTTTTTAGAGTGTACAACAATAAGCACGATGTCACATACTGCGTATCGCTACGCTGGTTAAGTGATACTATGTATTGGTAACTCAGCGCTAGAAATATAACGCTGACTTTGGGCCATAGTATCAGTGTTCTATCAGCACTCCGCTGCATATGTGACCCGGCCTTTAACAGTTTTTATACATGGTACAGCGCTAACGCCAACTCAACTCGGTGGTGGGGAAGTATCGCGCGCGTCGGTTGCACGTGCGTTCTGACGTTCCACTCGCTGTCTGCTAGACTGCGTGGTCTGTACCTTTGGTCGCTCTTTGAGCATTCTAGCTCATATCGTAGCCACTGTACATGGATTAGAGGTCACCCCAACTTTCGTTTTATTATTTCTCCCAATACCGTATTTAATGAAACTGTTCCATTGCTGACTGCGAAGTATTTTCCCACGTTGTTCGTTATGCTTGACTTTTCATTCACGTATCTTATTAAAGGGATGGTCCTGCAACGAGGTTACTAGCATGAAGTTCTTAAGAAGAATATATGGTGTTCATACAAGCTGGTGCGAAGCTATATATAGTGATGTGCCGATTCCTGTCGTTGACAGAAGTCGTTTCTGGATTACATTTGCAACACGCAACGCGCTATGGCACACATTCTTTTACACGTGTCGCCAGTTCCCCACAAAAGTAGGGAGGCCGCGTTTTAAATGTGTAACCAGGGCTCTTTCTTTAACCGAAAACAATTTCGGGACTGCGCCAACAATAAGGCGATTTGCTTAGGTTGGTTTGCGCCGGGTCCACAAGCCGGAAACATTTTGCGTATTTTTTTTTCTTATGAACAATGAAATTTGAAGTTCATGTGTTTTTCTACATGTTAAATATTTATGTTCTCTTATATTTTGATGCCCTTCTTTTTACTTTTTTTCGCAACTCAACTAAGGCATGGCTGCAGCCCTCTCGAAAAATATCTGAAGACGCATGTGCACGGAAGTCATTATTTACTGTCACCGTTTACTGTTTCACGCTCAGAGAAACATGCCACGACAAGGTTTATCTTGCGAACTACCGCTTCAAGAATAATTCGTCAAACATGCATTCGTCTTAGCACCTGTATGGCCCGCTTGCTTAAAGGAACACTGACGCGGCATTTATGCTAACCAAGGTTTTATTTGCACATGACATATGAAAGCACAACTACCCAGAACAGAATTTGAGGCTCGAAATTCGTTTTCTTTCCTCCAGAAGACCGCCGATCAAGATCTGGTCGGTTTCAGTCGCGTTCACTCTCTTTATCGTGGTCACGTGCCGTTTTCTATGGTATCGACACAACCACCAAATATAAGCAACGTCGTAGGTCATCGAAGGCACGTACTCAATATTAAACATAGAAAAAAATTATAATAATTGTTGTGGCTTCTAAAAAGTTGCAAATAAATTGATTGAAAAAAAAAGGTTGCACAGTTATGTGACTACCACCAACGCTCTCCTCCTCTATAGTTATTCTTCCTCCCCAGTCCAATTTCAGTTTCAATTTCGAGCAGTAGCGTTTTTTTTTTCTTAAAAATACGTGAAGCTGCAGTCAAATTTTTGTTGGGTAATATTCTGACACCATATTAAATCGCGTAACTAAAAAAAAAAAGAAAAATATTGAAGGTGTCTGTGTCTTTTTAAACTGACCTTCACCTGCAGTGAAGGCCATAATCGCAAGCTACTTGTTTTCGATCGTACCTTGGAAACATTTCAGGCTGCACGAACACTCGTGTGGCGGGACCATCAGCCAACAATATCCTCTCTTGATGAACCTGCTGTTATTGACTTATTTCCGTCACCATTTGGACTTTATGAGTAATCAGAAGCGTGCCGAAAGTGAGCATTCGAGGAAGCCAGAGCGGATCGCCAAGTACGGGCTCCACGGCAAAATTATGTTTCATTCCGCTGGCGCGTAACAAGTATATGGCAGGATTGTGCATCAATAAAATAAGAAGAAAGGCTTGTCATTTATCCACTTAAAAAGATATTAAAAATGAACCGCATGATCCACAAAAAATAAAGAGAGTGGCACCTAAGCACTTCTACAAATCAGTGATTACGTGGGATTCAAAGAGAAAATGTAATTAGTTTCACTTTATGTCTCAGCAAAGCGGACGCTTCAAGCACCATCCTGTTGCCCTGAACGATGTTTGCACTGCATGAACACGTTTGCTCGGAAGGGAATTGGAAAACACGGATCACGCTGTTGTAGCTCCTGCTAAGTTCGCATTTCAAATGACTAGCACAATGCTCCGGATGTTTTCGTGCGACAAGCAGACTTATTAAATTGATGGCATATTTGAGCACGTTGTGTGTTCAAACACGCTTCTGCCCATTGGTAGCTAAGGTGAACGTTATTGGTGATGCATAAGGAACGATGCAGGAGGGTCGATGACCAAGTGACCGCCTGCTCGGGGCGCGTGGCGCGAAAGCTCGCGCTGCGGAACCCAGGGATCTTGGGTTCTATCCCCACCCCTGCCCGTTTCGATCCGGATGAGCATCGTACCCGAGTGCGGTCGTGTATCACTATTGAGTGGTGCACGTCAAAGACCGCAGGGTAGCGGTTGTACTGCATTGGCTAAATTTCTCACCTGCAGTCGAGACACCAGACGACATTTTATTTTTTCCATTTTGAACATATTACAATCCGTGCCCACGTTAGACAATAAGGCTTGTGCGTGGGACGCGGCAGGATATACCCGGTTAAACACACACTTATGTTACGGATAAAATGTGTGCCTCTGGCACCGCTAGAGACACTCAGTCGTTAAAAAGTTTAGGCACGTAGTATTTCCATGTTGCCTCTCCATATTTTGTTTTTATAAATGGTTCTACATATATTCTGCTTGTACGCAATGTTCGTTCCTCAACTGTTACAGTTTTATGCTTATAGTTAAGAAGTAGTTTAGTTAATTTGTTACACATCAATTGATCACTAAAGCACAACGCTCCGAAATCGTTTTGCATATACTTAGTAAAATCATGCATTCGTTATGTCTCGCAGCACGCGTTCAGCAGAAAGGGGCTCCGCATACATCACATACAATAGCTATACACGCAGAGAGATCTAGAAAGGGTGTTGCGATAAAAGCGGACGGCCGCACGTGACGGCGCTGTCGACTACTGGAGGAGAAAGCGGCAGCGGTGTCTGCCGCATTTCATGCACGGAGTCAGTGTGCGCGCCATTGCAGGTTCCGTTGGAGTTGTAAAGTGTGTGCGCCACGAAGTAGAATCGAGCTTTCTGCATGCTTTGTATTCACCGACGCTTGTGCTTCGTGTTGAAGAGAAAGGAGACAGTCACGCGCTGTGTTGCACCTGCCTGCAAGAACTCTCTCTTTCCTGGGCATCGCTCGTAGAAAACGAAAGAAAACTTTTGTTGCTCGCACTACCGAAAGATGAACCCTGTTGAAACCAAAATGGTAAGTTGGGCTAGTTGGTTCATTGTATGGAAAGAAAAGCGCCAAAAACTGGGATAGAGTGAAGAAGACGACGACACCAGGCGCACTCTCATCGCAACTGAGTTTTTATTTAGTAAAAATACCGTCTTAAATACACTTTGAAACATCCCACGTCATTATCCACGTGCCCACTTTTTATCTAAAAATAAACGCTCTTTATCTGTCAGGGTGAAGAAAGGTTCAATGATACACGTATCTCCACCCCTTGCTTTCACAACATACTCTTAATGGATTTCCCTGGAAGTCTTTTTGCTGTGACGAACCAAGATAGCAATGTCATTGAACACTGGTGTCCACACAGATCGGCTGCCATACATAGCCGAAATGCCCAGAAGCTGACTGTTTAGATTGAAAAACTTGGGAGTAGATCTGGAAGCGTAAGAGCAAACGTTTTGACAATACGTAATCGGTGTATCGATTGGCAGCGCATTTTGTTATTCTTCGTGACTTGTTCTAGGCTTGCTGCGAAACGCAATGAAGCGCGTCGTTTGCACGAAAAGTTGTGCGTTAATAACTCTGTTTTGTTCAACCGTCCCACTGCGCAGTGAATAAATGGTGTGTGGTTTCGTGTGTGTGTGCCTTCTTCCAGGGGCTCCGGAAGTAAATATGCTGTGTGGGGGCGACGTCTGGAGGCTCATGTCGTATCGTGTAGCTCATCTCTCTCTCTCTTTCTCTCTCTCTCTCTCTCTATATATATATATATATGTATATATTCTGTAAACGACTTAATTTTCGCGAATTTCGCGAATCGCCTACAATTCGCAAAGAAATAGGTCCCGCGAAAAATTCCCGTAAAATGAAAACACACTCGAATCTATATTGAAATCCCACCTTGTCGCGAAAATTAGAACCCGCGAATTATTCCAAAACTCCAGCTTTGACCTAAAGCGCGAAATATTGGGCCCGCGAAAAATAACTCGTTTACAGTTATAGTATATACATATCAACGACGACTGTCGAAGCGCAAGGCAGAGAAATGAAGGCTGCATTCTAATGGAATCCTCGGAGATTTTATCAGACTGGCGTTCAGTTGTCCTGTTCACAAACTGGTTGATTATTTTGTCTAGCACCAGTTCCGCGGTCCTGCCCTTGTGGACATGTAAAAGTAAAAGATGCGTTAGTCTTTTTTGTGTCATACGGCTGCGGAGGTACGTTTTAGTTTGACGTAAAGCACTAAAGGGCGGGGGGGGGGGGGCGGTCGAAAAAGATTCGAACGTGGTTTAGAAACTATGGGGGCGACTGCCCCCACCACCCGTTTTCCCCCCTCCACCAGTTCCGGAGCCCCTCTTCAACCCCCCCCTCAAAAAAAAAAAAAAAAGAAACACACACACACACACAGACACACACACACACACACACACACACACACACACACACACACACACACACACACACACACAAAAAAAAAAGATTTTATGCGTCGGGCGTTGTCCCTCGAGGCGTCTACGCCAGTGCCACCCAGCGGCAATCAATTTCACAGCCCCAAAAAAGAGGGCGCCATATTTGATATTGTAACAATTTGACAACTTTTTAATACAAGGAAAGACATGACCTTTCAAAAGGCAATATACCGGGCGTTCCTGAGAAAAAAGAACCGTGCATTTTGGCCCGCCTAAATAAACTATGCGTCGCTAGCGTCACATTCTCCGTGAAAATGTGACGCAAGCGGTTGGGATAGAACGCGAAAGTGTAAGAACAGGACGTTGCCTGAATTAAAAAAATGAGACAGACGAAAAATTTTTTTTTGTTAAAGTTTCCCCCGAGACTAATATTGTCAAAAACAGAAATAACACCGTGGACGCATGTGGGATTTAATACAGAGAAAAACACGTCTCAGGAAGATAGAGAATCCTGCAATTGTTCTTGCAGACAAGATTTTTGTACTGAAATAGATGCTACAGGCGTCCCCAATGTGATTACTTCTTTTGAAGACATTAGGTTTTGGAGAGCCTCGGCTCATAGGAAAATTTCTTCTTTCTCAATTATCTTTCGATCCAGGTAGGGTCGTGTTCTCCAACTTTAGCGTTCTATCCCAACTGCTAGGCTCCCATACTCGCGGGATTTGAGCTCTCTGCGAGTCATAGTTCCTTTACGCGTGCCGAAAAACACGGTTCTCTTAACACCCTGTACTTACCACACTATCGAGGGCAAACGCGTATTCAAATTTTATTTTAAGAGTAAAGGAAAGATTTCATTAGAGTTACCAAGACCTTCTTTTAATAGACTAAACCAGGGGTGGTTGCTAGTGTCCGAAACTGAGTAGGACCTTGATGGGGATGGGATGGGACCGGGAAACACATCGATCACTGCTGCAGCTGCAGCCTTCATCCCACGGCCCCTATCGATTCTAGATCCTTCACGGTGGGTCCGGTGAACGTCGTCTCTTCCCTGAAAACTTGCACCGGCACCATGTTTTTTTTCTTTCTCCTCGTACACGAGAGTGGCCCCAAAGTCCACACTGCGGCAAGTCAAACAAAAGGAATATTGAAAGATCCAGTGGAAGACTGGGAGGCCTCTTGCGAATTGGGAAAGCGCTTTTCTGGTATCGGGTGAACCGAACGGGATGGAAATGGAATGTTTGCGTTGAGGGAAGGACTGATTGGTTTTTTTGCGAGAAACGCGAGCTCCTGCTTCCGAAGAACGGTGGACCTTGGATGGCTATATCTGGGGAAATATTGGAAGTTTTTTTAGCACAGCATATGTTATATGGCTGGCACCTAAGCATATCCGGTTAGATGCCAGGGGCGGAAGTCGACGGGACGATTGCCAGCCGAATGATGACGGAGCCCTCGTGTCCTCACCGCCTGCACGTGTTCGGACATACAGCGGCGCTCTGGTCCGTGAAGCGAGCGCGCTCTGGGCTTCCCCAAAGAAAGAGCGGAAAATAGTGTGACAGAAAAGCAGAAAAAAAAAAAAAACACAAGCTGCATTAGGCGTGCTATTCCACTCGGCACTGTAGATGCCTAGATTTAAGGAAAGGGGCATCCGAAACTATATAAAGAGAATTTGAAATTTAAAGGAGGATGCTCGTGAAACCCCTGGTAAATATTGATTGCATGTGTGCAATGCGTTGCGTCGTCATGGGTCAAGGAGAAAAGCGGGCGGAGAGGCAGAGACGCTTCCAGACGATCAACGCTTTCGTCACCTTGTGACAGCACGTATTGCAAGCGCGGCCCTTAGACAGGCGACTCCGATCGCGCAGTTTGGAAGCGCTCTGCAACTTAGCAAACTGCGGCGCTGCTCCGTTAACTATTTTTTTTGCTTTCATCGCACGCGCAGTCTACTCTGTCTCACAGTCCAACATGCTCTGAAACCCTCGAATATACAGGGTCACTGCCGTGGATGACACTCACATATAAGACATCCACGGATTGCTCACGAGCTTACCGTGCAATACAGAAGTCTGCAAGATCAGCCGGTGGCACGAAACTTCGATGGGTGCTCCTAGGGAGCCTTCATGTGCGCTTTGCTAGGGTGATGCCACCCTTTGTAATACCGCTTGCCGACAAACCAGCAGCCATTTTGGTTCTCGGCGATAATCCGTGGGGCTTATAACCCTCCCGGAAACAAGCACCTCATCTCACAAGTTCGGAGCAGCGTTGTGGAACCCACGGAGGGAGGATTAGCAGTTTCCCCCTCGGATGGGAGGACCGATAGACACAAAGGCCACTTTCCGGCGGACGGGGAAACTATGAGAGCAACAAAATGGCAGGTGCAGAGGGCGTAGGAAAGGGAAACAGGCAGTTGGCATCACTCTATGCGAAGCGCACATGAAGGTACCCTAGGTGCTCCCAGGTATGATAATCCCCGGCCGTCTACTTCTGCCTGGCCTTCAAAATCAGCCCCGAACCGCCCTGAGACAGCCAACAATCGTGCAGCCACCTCAGCCAGGCGGGTGCCGCTCTGAGCAGATGCATATATAGGAGACAGGACGCCTCTCGCAGACCCCAGCGAAACCGCGTCGAGCGATTTTGGCGAAGCTGACACGGAGAGCATTTGTATGATACAGCCTCCGCATGTGTGCCCAGTTTCTCTAGACTCCCACATCACATTACGTGTTACCACTGCATTTGCCACGTTATTGCGGTAAAGGGGAGATTTCTTTTAACAAAGTAGCAGCAATGCAAGGTTTCTTGTCAGCAGTGAGCTAGCGAAGGAATGAGAATTCATCATGAAGTGAAGAAAGATGCGGCAAGTTTAAAGTGAAAATTTAAAATTACTTGGCAACTAGGTGCACTAACATGATTTTCATACACTCTTAGATGTCTGTTCACACGTGTACATTAGTGAGAAATTAACACTAGGAACAGTGCTGATTCAGCGCTAACTTGAACGAAACAGCGCTGTATAAGTTTAGTGCAAATAATATAGCGTGAAGTTAACGTTGCGTCAGCAAGGTCATGGGTATTTACAGCGATCAATAATAGCGCTGATGTAGCGCTGCGGCATATTTGTGTGGATAGTCCTTAAAGGAACACTGACGAAGTATTTATGCATGCCGTCGTTTCTATTTGAACATGACCTATACACGAACTCAACTCTCCTACGTCACGCCGCGGTGGTGGCGCGTCGGGCGCACTTCCGGTCTGGGGCGGTGGGCAGAAGTCGCCGTGCGAGACATGCATTCCTGTGTTCTTTTAGAAGAAATCAGACAAAAAACCTGCCTTCTCGTCAAAATGCTGCGACGGGGGCTGTACCAAGAGAGTCCGGAAAGGTTTGAAGATCAGTTTTCATGTGTTTCTGCCCCCTCCGTTCGTCCGAGAACGTGGATAGTAGCCGTGAAAAGGGCAAACCAGACGCTGTCGAACTACGATTGCTTGTGCGGGCAACACTTTGTGGTCGCCAGATGTATTTGTTTTGTTCCAACATGAACGAGAGAAAACCGCCAAGTTGTCCGGACCACCCATGGGTTCAGTGCGTCTTCAAATTCACACGGCCGCCTGATCGTTCGAACTTTCGTCTGCTCTTTCAAACTTGTCTGCTTTTTGTCGTCTGCTCGTTCAAACAAAAGCGGCCCATCGACCAAACTTTGACCCGGTGATTGCAATAAGAAGTAATTGCAGGCCTCAAAAGACTTAAGTAGGCTCGGTGGAAACAGTAGATACAAGATGTTGATCATTGGTACCAGTGGCCATCACCGACTTGTTTCGCTTGGTCTGTTCCCGCTTCCGATTTTCAGTATCGACGTCGATCATCGCCGCTACCGTCTACACTTTTGCAGCATGAGCGACGTCGCGACCGAAAATAGCTAGAAGAATCTCATGATGGTTTTGGCATCCATTCTGCGGCGTTCATGCGAATGAATCGCCGCACGTCAAATTATTTACTCAAAGTTTAGCAGCGTAACGAGCCTTGGTAATTTCGCTCAAGCGATTAAAGTGGTAAGACATTGCTATGAGGACGTAGAATCGACAATTCCAACGCAAAAAGAGTATGCAGACTCACACAGACGCCGACAACGTGACATTCCAATGGTTTGTTGACGCGGGACGCGGTGCTTCTTGCCCGCACTCCATTGCGGATGCGTTCGAACTGTCGTCTGCTCTTTCAAACTTGTCTGCTTTTTGCGGTCAGCTCGTTCAAACGACAGCGGCCCGTAAACCAAACATTGACCCGGTAATTGCGATAAGAACTAAGTGCAGGCCTCAAAACACTTTTGAAGGTTGGTTAGGGTAAGTAGGCTAAGTGTAAACAATATATACAAGGATATGTTGGTCATTGTTATCAGTGCCATCACCGACTTGTAATGCCCGATTCTACTTGCGGTTTTCAGTATCGACGTCCACCATCTCAGCTACGGTCCACACTTTTGCAGCCAGAGCGACGTCGCGACTGAAAATAGCGAGTAGAATCTCATCGTTGGAGTCAGGCCTTAGCGCCCATTCTGCGGCGTCCACGTGAAATTAATCGCCGCACGTCACATTATTCACGCAACGTTTTGCCCCGTTAGTTTTGATGAAGCCGCTCAAGTAGTCAGACATTGTTAGGAGGACGTAAAATCAACAATTCCAACGCGAAAAAGAGCACGGGGACTCCCACCGACGCCGACAACAACGAAATTCAATGGTTTGTTTATGGGCGACGGCGGACTTCTTGCCCACCATCCACCGCGCATGCGCGGCGCCGGTTGCGTCCGCTAGGGGCGCTCCGGTTTGTTTGTAAACATGAGATCGTGTATAACAGCCCAACTACCCCGAACACAATTTGCGGCTAAGAATTCGTTTTCTTTCCTCCCAAATAACACCCGTCGAGAATTGGCCGGTTTTAGGCGCGCTAACTCTCTTATACATGGTCACGTATTGTTCAAGCATGCACGTCTTGGTTCAGGTACACTGTTAGCAAGTCCCGTGTATTTAGTGAATATTTGGGGTGAAAAACACGCTATTTACACAAATTACCATAAATTTACACGTTGAGTAACGGGTAATTCGTTCAAAAATCATGCGAGGTTGTAAAAAACGTGTTTTGGTTCGGTTATACACGCATAGCCGTGTAGCCGACCTCGAAAACACGCATCAGCCCCGGCGACGATCGCAGCATTGCCGGCTATCGAAGCATCGGAATGCTTGGGGACACACCTAGAAAGGTCCGTGAAGGCAAATGCCGCGGAAAGAAACATGTCTCGGGGACAGATAGGCAGCAAATGCAATTACGGCATGTCGCGGAACTGGGCAAAGCCCGCGCATTCGGCGCTTACCGTGCTCGCTGCCATTTTTTCTGGTCGATGGCAATGCGGCTTCCCTTTTGTCGCCGAGGTTTGTATTTATTTTAGGGGTCTTGATAATAGTTTCTTACACACCACAAATAAAGTTATGGGTGTAATTACTCGTTCTAAGCAGTTAAAATGGATATAAAAAGCGTGCCCTCGATCTGAACACGTGACATTGCAGTTGGTTTCGTTTTGGCTTCAACCGCTTCAACCCTTCAACTGCAAGCGAAGGTGCCGCCGCTTCCCATGCAACCTCCTCAGAATTTACGGCGCTCCGTGGTGGCCAGTGTTGCTGCATCTGTAGGTCATCTTTACGTTAGAGCTGACAGAAAAAATCTGGCCACGGCGCAACGCCGATGTACGCTGGAAGCGAGAGCCGGTTTGCTTTCGTTGTTTTTGTTTGGTCGGAAAAACTCTCGCAGCAACGCACGTTTAACATGGCGCCGGTATTGTTTTGGTTTGACGGGAATGGGGGAAGATCCTCGATTTGCGAGCACATGTAGCGAATACGTGACCGGAGAAGTGCCCCTGTGATGTTCCCGGGAGACGGAAAGTATCATTCGTTATCGTCGTGTGTGCTTAGAAAGCGAAGGGAGTCACAGGGTCCACGAGTGCGCAACCACAAGCCGAGGTTCACGACAGCGCTGCGTTGACTTCGGCGATCTCGTTCTGTTTGGTGCAACTCGGCGATGTGAAAAAGAGCTGAAACGTTCGTGGTGTATGGTGCGGTGCTTGGAGGTAGAAACCCACAGCGCAAATTGGTTGTTGTGGGGTCGTCGTCAGCTGATCCGGTCCAGCTGGTCCGCGAGGACGCAGCTGAGTGTTTTAGAGCGCAGCTCTTAGGCGCCCGTTTCCGGCCCTTGAGCGGCGTCGCCGTCGCCGTCGGCGTCGGCGTAACCTCAAGTGTCACCCGCAGGGTCACGTGACCTGCCCAAGGTCACGTGACCCCCTGGGCCACGTGGCCCCGGCATAGGCGCACGTGACGCCCGACGGTCGACGTGGCCGCCGGACTCGCTGTCACCGTCGGCCCCCAGGTCACGTGACCCCCGAGGCCACGTGACCCCCGAGGTCACGTGACCTCCAGGCCACGTGGCCCCCGAGGTCACGTGACCCCTCAAGGTCACGTGACCCCGAGGTCACGTGACCGGTGACGTGAGGGTCACGCTGAGTGTGACCACCTCAAGGTCACGTGACCCCTCAGGTCACGTGACCCCCAAGGTCACGTGAACCCCCCTCCTCCGCACCTTCCCTCCTCAAGAGCTGCGCTCCAATTCGGCCTTACAGAGAGTTGTAAGCGGCTTTATTTTTAAAAGTAAATGTTCCTTAGTTCCGTTTCAAAATGTGGAAGTATCCCGACGGATAGCGTGAGTAAAAAGCTGCGGGTGTTTTTAACAAAATTACGTCGTTTTAATTGAACAATGGACTCCGGATTGTTGTCCTAAATCTGCCGTTTTTATGCTTCGTGTTGGACTGCGTTTGCACAGCGACGTGTTTGCACAGCGACGCACACCGCTCGAGTAGATGATTCGGTCCTGCAAACGACCGGTTATGCAGAATTTCAGGAAACTTAAAGTCACCACCGATATTTTCCTGTAAATCTCGTGTAAGTTTGTTGCGCACATCATGCGGTGTGAATAAATTAGGGCAAGATTTTCTACCTGCCCACAGATGCATGAACTGAGACCATTTTTTACGTAGTGAACATAGTGCTTTTTCTTTATTTTGGGAAGAGGCGTTGCTGCATTTATTATGGTACAATCACTTGAGAGTTGAGAAGTCGGAGAGAGCGAGCAAGCTTTCCCAACTTTGTCTCTTTTTCTCTCTGACACTGCCCCTAGTTTCTAAAGTTTGAGTTTCAGTAGGCATACCTACTAGCAGGTACAAACTGCTCTAAAGCAGGTAAAAGGCAGGGGAAGTCAGGAGGGTGCGCTTTTCGTAAGGTGACGGTAAATGCTTTTGCGAGGTATGCGGAATATGCAAGCGAGTTTGTTACGCCCGTCGTTTGCGTCTCTCCAGCAAAACGAATAAGATGATCTACAAAGGCGCAATTCACAAGCCAAGATTTACGATAAGAGTGCGTTTGCTTCGGTGGTCCGTGTAGTTGTATTTTACACTGCTTACCGTGTCATGACGAAGAGCTGGAACGGTCACGGTTTGTGCTAGCCTACCGGTTGACAGAAACCCGCATCGCCCGCATCGGTTCGGCACCGAGTGCACTTGGGCTGTTGATGCTCAAGCCTTTCATCCGCGGCTTGTCGCCAGCTGCTCCTGCTGCTCAACGGTGAGGAAGCGGCGAGAGTGACCTTTGAAGTAAATGTAAATTCTCGTTCATCCAGTTATCCGTAGTCAAAGTGTGGAAGATGTCCAACGTGTACTGAGGGCTGGAACTACGAGCGTTTTGCATTGCTTTTATAACCGAAACCAGAGCAACGAGATAACTGCCTTGCGTACTCCAAAATGACGGAAGCAATATGTTTCAACAGGTCGAGTACGTCACCGGGGATGTAGACGAGACGGTGCGCACTGTTTAAACGCTTGCAGTATCCACGAGTGGTACCAGGAAAACGACGTCAACAGAGAAGGAGCTCGCGATTCAGCATAATGCAGTGTTACGGGCCGTTGAATCTTCAAAGTTCGGGGTGGTGGCGGTGTAAAAAAGACGGATCAGCGCCACACCAGTGATCACGAATAACACCGGTCACAAACTCCCGAGCCCCACCGCTCCACTCAACACCGTCACGACATACGACAACAAACTGCATCAAAACGCCCCAAACGTGAAGGCGTCTGCTCCCGTACTGCAACCAGCGGAAGTGAAGTGTTGGGCGGATGTCCTTCACAAGAACATATAAAAAATGCTTTGAGGATCATTTTCATTTATTATTAATAACATAATGATAAAATCCCAATAATTTGTGTTCTTTTTTATCTGATTCAAGCTAGTCGGGCTGCTCATAACACTGGTCTAGCATGAAAATAACAAAAATTTCAACTTCTTCACGACCGGTTTAAGATTTATTGTTAATACATTGTTATTTTTCGCAACGGACTAACACTATAGATTTTGCCTCCATACTTTTTAAATGCAAACAGTTCATACATACGGCTGTCCATTGCGCCGTGTTTTGTGTCTTCTTCTATAAATCTGCAACGGTCAGCGACCAAAGGGCTCACCCGCACATGTCAAGCTTATATACGCCGCGAGGAGAAAGAACATTGAGTAGGAAGTGTCGGGTGCTGTGTGTGATGTGTTTGTGCATATGTCCGTGTTGTATAATACGCGCTACTCATGTTGTCCGTGATATATGTGGGTTGGTACGTGTCTACTCGTGATCGTTCGCAGCGTATTAGCAAACTTTTTTTTAGGCTGCTAGAAATCTCGCTAGGTGGCGTAAGTTACCACCAAATTCCAAATAGTGAGTTATTTATCTATGCATGTAAGTTCGGCATTCGTTTTGTTTGTCTAGCGGCTCCGTCGTAGGTACCGACGCCACCGACGACGCACGTACGTACCTTTGCACGTTTACCTTTGCACGCTTGGAGACTGTTTACTGTGTATAAAAGACATCGAACGAGAACAGACGCGTCCTGTGTGCTCTCAATTCGGCGGAAAGGAGCGCGGCTCGCTGGGCTCGTCTCTCGCCTGCTCTCGGTTGCTGGCCGCCATGTTTCATAAGCTACACGTTGTACTGTGTTTTGCGGAAGGCAGACACGGTGCATCGTGTTAAGTTTACACGGCACCTCATGTGTAGACGAATAACACACATGGCTGCGTGTAAAACGAACACGTTTCGACGTGTCCGCTATGGGACAACGGTTTACACGTCTGAGCGTGTTATTTTTGCTAACAGTGTAGAGTCGCGCAAGGGCCGGTGACGCCATCCCCCAGTGCGATGTCGCAGTAGCTATATAAATGAAAATTCTTGCTTTGACCCGTCGCTAAAGGGGGTGCTGTTATCGAATTTAGTTTGGCCTCGGTGAAAGCAAGCGGTCCGGGTTTCAAGGGTGAGCTTCCCAACTGAATGTTTTAGTGACGTTGTCCGACCTAAAGGCGATCTCAACGCAGGCATTTCTCCATCACCGGTGACTCCGGGAACTGCCCGGATGCACCTATTGGTTCAGGTCCAATCGCACAAGGCCTCGTGTCGCCGTCTCGCAGTGCCATTTCGCAGTAGCTATATGAATCAACTTTCATGTTTTGACTAGCCGTTAAAGGGTGCTTTGACTCCTTGCTAAAGGGCGACTCTGTTATCCTATCCAGTTTGGTCTCGGTGGACTGAGCGGTCCGGGTTTCAAATGTGAGCTTCCCAACTGAGTGTTTTAGTAACGTTGGTTCAAACAACAGCGTACTAAATATATTCAAACTCGTGGGTCATCTAAGACACATATTAAATATTAAAATACAAAATAACATAAACCACATTCGTATACGCTCACTTATTTACAAATATGTTAATTAAAATTCTTTTTGCACAGATCACAGGAAGTATTCATGTACATATGTCATTCTCAATATGGCGACGTACCGCGGGATGGACGACGCGATGGCGGTGCACGACGGACCGATGTTGCGACAGACGTGGGGCCGCTACTTCGGAACTGTCGTTCCTGGTACCGGCCGATCTATCTTCAAGCGCAGAACAGTGAGCGGAAGCGATACAAGTGCGAAACAATCGCACGACAAACGGTGCACGCCACGTCGTCATTGTCTTCTACACACGCCAGAGAAGTGGTAGGGAGCGATAGACATGTGACTTCCGACAACTCCCTGCTCCTTCACATCTCGCACTCCTCGGTAGGCGTAGTCGGCCATGAGACTCTGTGCTCATGTTTCGGTTTCGGTTTCTAAACAGTGAGTTTTCCTTCTTTAATAAAGATATATATGATTCTGCAGCAAAATATTAATTGACTAGTGTCTTGACACCAGAGATGTACGTAACGCGCTACTAGTAACGAGTTACTTCTAACTAGTTATTTTTTTTTGGGGGGGGGTGACAAGTAACCTCATCAGTTACTCTTTTAGAAAAGGAACGAGTAACGCGCTCAGTTGCTTTTAAGATCAAGTAACGAGTAACGGCATTTCGTTACTTTCGAGGAGTAACGTGTACAACATCGTTTAAACAGCCTCGCTTTGATTCTAACTTGAGTATGCATGTATTGCGACAAAGGCAGATGGCCAACATGAAAAACAAATAAACAGTATGACAGTATAGCAACCTTTAACGCTGAACACGTCAGTCGAACTCTAGAACGGGGAATATTTTTCACCCAGAGAACGTCATAAGGTTCGTTGGTGGAGCCTTCCAGAATGTGTACAGAAATAATGTAAACCCGGAGGTTGCCATACACAGTAAGGCACCGAACCGATTGACAACTTGGAACTTTAGAAGTAAATGGAACAAAGAGAAAGGGGAATCCCAGATTCGCCAGCTCTTCCTGAAGCACACCGCATGCCGTTCATTTCAGCGCGTCAGTAGGACGACTCTTTAGCGTCGCCGAAGATGTATTTTCAACGAAGCGGAGAGACGTAACTGATGAAAACTTCGACAGGCAGCAACTGCTTACGTGAAACGACTGCTGAAAAGAAAACAATAAACCATGAAACATAAGAGTTGTGTATTTGGTGGTCGAAGTAATGAGAACAGTAACTCGCTACTTTTGAGGTAAAGTAACGCGTTTTTGTTTTTTCGAGGATCGGGAACCAGTAATGTATTTAGTTACTTTTTTAGCAAGTAACAAATAACGGTATTCAGTCACTTCTTTGGGACACCTATACACGTCTGCTTGACACCATAATAAATCGTTTAACAAAAACAATTCGCCTGTTATTGTCTTTTTAATGGTGAAAAATGTCTACAGCAGAGACATACACCCTTTTAGCAACTTGTTTTGTCTAATACACCCATTTTAATCTTAGAATAGGGTGATGCTGCATGAAACAACCTTAATTTTGAAGGGGTGTATAAAAGGTGTGGAAAAACGTCCAACTGCAGGTGCGGTCCGGTGAAGCACCATCCGACTCAAACAACCTTGCACCATCCAACTCAAACAACTTTCAAGATGTTTTTTTTTATGCGAAAACGTTGTCAAATTATAGCCCTTACCATCTGCCTTGGAGATTAATTCCTTAAACTTCCAGAAACTATATGTGACATTTGACAACAAAGAGTCATTATTTTAACCTTCGCAATTTATGAGAGGGTCACCTGCGATTTGGTGTCTTTAAATTGTCGTATTTACGGGATGGCCGAACAGTCAACTCCGTCATGATTCCGAAGTCGGACGTAGTTCTCGGGGTCTCTATGCTTTGTGTGCAAGTTGTTGCTTGTAAACCTGCTGATCGTAAAATTTACCTTTGGATGCTTCTAAGCTTGCCATGAATGCTGCCAAGAATCTAAGCACTCTACTTTTATGAGATTCGTGAGCTAAGAGCCTAAACATAACGTGTTAACTTGGGGGTACGAGGGTTGATAGCCTTGGGAAAGGGTTTAGCAGTATCGCGATTGTAATACATCGCGATAGTGTTTTAGAGATACTTACCAGCATCTATATTCCTGTATCGCGATACATTAAAAAAAGTCATTTGTATCCCAGTAGTGAAATACATGTACGACGTTTCGCTTTTATCGCGATGCTGTGCCAGGCTTCTGTACTTAGTTACATTTATTGTCAAAGATTAACCGTCCGGTTTTTACGAATAAAATAAAAACCATATTTCTTGAGCAAGTAGTCTGCGACTTTATAAAATAAGCTTGCCTCAGAAAACCCTTTACAGGGAGAAAGCCTCGTGGATTGGTACATCGCAAATATCCACACATGCTTTAAGAATAAAGAAAGAAAGAAAAATATGGCTTGAGGAAATCTCACATGAAAGAATAGCAGGACAAGTTGCTGCCACAAAGCTCTGCCGGCAAAATGGTTCAGTTCACCCAGGCACCTTTTGTCAAACATGGCAAGCAGTCATGGACGTATACCTATCAGGTTCACTGTGGGCGATAATACTTTTTAGTGGCATTCGAGATGGTAGCTGTAAATAAATAAAGAGTTCGAGGTAAGGGGATATGCATTAAAATAACACAAAGAAAGGAACACAAGCTCTATTAATTGCATTCGTCACTAACGGCGCCCTCCGTACCTACCATCATCCGGGTGAAAATGTATCTATGTATGTGTACCTTGATCTTTATTCTAATCTATTTTTTCACGCTTTTGTAGAATTATCTCGGGGATATCTCGTTACACAAAATAGAATTTTATCTCATTATCTACATTTTCGCCTTAAAATACATGTACTACAGTATTTTCTTTCCAGTATACTTTTTGGAGTATCTATGCCCAGCCTTACCTTGGGACAAGCTCATTGACACACTTAAGGATGTAAAAGAATTGGTTTGAACTCTGTCACACAAGTTGTCTTCACTGCTGACAAAAAACGTGGACGCGAACCCGTGGTTTTGCGAAATAGATTTTCTGCGCACAAGCGCTCAATCCCTCCTAGAATTACGCAGATAAACCAGTCTTGCTTCCGTGCCATGGCAAGAGCGTTGAAGAAAACATGCAAGATAAAGTATAACTTTATTGATCTTCATAACTTTAGGGTGTACTGATGATGCATGATGTCTATCAGGTGTCATATGCCGGGTCTTTCAGCGATAGGCTTACAAGCATCTACAAAATAGGGTAGTTGAGAAAAAAATCTGGCCAGGAACAAACTGCCAGCCACGGCGGACGTAAGCATTGCAAAAAAGATACCCATTAGCTAAATAATTAACTACAATTTGGTAATTAGCTTTTTATTAGGGAAAATAAACATATGGTTGAAATGAGAAACCTGCTAAGCATCTTTGAAAACTACTAAACCAACTCATTTTAGAAAAATGTAAGGCATGGGCAATAGTTTATGGCGTTCCGAAAAAAACGCTCTTTTTGGACGAGGTTTCTAATGGCGAATTCCATTGGTCGTTTAGGAGTGCTCCCGCATCGATTTTTCAGCAGCGCGCTTATTTTACTGGGCGATAGGGATCGAGACAGACGTGTTCCACTTGTTGCTTTGGATCGAGCTCCCACCCTGCAGATGTCGATCCGGATCCAAGAAAAGTCACTCCGCCGATTTTGGCGGATTCAACCGGAAGCCAGCCTGGTCAGCCCTCGGCGCGCACACGTGACTTCCTTTCTCGCTTCGGAAGAATTCGTGATGGCCGCTGGCGAAATGTCGCCCGCTTTAAGACTGAACCGCATGTAAGCGATTTGGCGAGGGACGAGATGATTGACGGCGCAAGCGACAAGAGTGAGCGACGAGCGACGGAGATTTCTCATTGTCGCTTGTCATGTCGCTCGCTTTTCGAATTTCTAAAAAACGTCGCTCATTGCCTTGGTCGCTTGCTCTCGTCGCTTTAATGCGGTTTTCTTCGTCGCGTGACTGACTGAGCGACAGCAAAATGAATCGCCATCGCTTGTCTCCTCGCTCGTCAAATCGCTTACGTGCGTTTTATACTTTATTGCTTCTGATTCTTGATAACACTTTGTCGTCAAGTTGCTCGAGCAGCTCGTCCAGCAGCAGCGGCTCGAGTATAGAGGCGACGACGAGGATTGCTTGTATGTCTCACATGAATTCGATTCCCTTTTCGGACCTCCACAAAAGAGGCCGAAAATCAAGACGTACTTAGACACCTTTAACGAGTATTCCGATAAAGAGGCAAGTGGGCAACGCCGATGCACACCACTTATCGACAAGCATCTTTCACGTCATGATTAACACCACTCGGGCGTTGAACGCTTGTTAGCGCCGCGATTGCGAAAACATGTGCTTCGAGACCCAGGACCACGGGAAGGGGATTCCCGGGAAGATAAATGACGGCAATGCATCCGCGGATGACGGAAGAGTGGTCATGTTCCACTGCGGATCTGGAGGTTGAGCGACTCCGGTCGGATCGCGTGCTCCATCTCGGATCTGGTCTACTGATCCCGACGCGCTCCAAAACGAGCAGTGGAATCCGCCATTAGTTTCGCTTTCTTATCGAAGCGCATCTTTGCGCCAGCGGTCGTGCTCCCCGTTGGTTGAGGTGCGAAGCTGTGCCTCGCCAGCCGCGCCTCCCATGTAGTGCCCCTCAAACTTAACGCCGCCACTCGGTTTCGCAAATATTGATCTATTGCATGCTCCCCAAAGATAAATTGATCGCTGCAGCTGCTGGAATACCTTCCCTGGTTGGGTTTTCGTGGGGACGCAGATCTTCACCAACTAGTTCGACCGCTAGGTTCAGGAATAGCTCAAAAAGTGAAGAAACCGGACCATCTCGTGGCGGCGTTAAGTTCGGGGCGCACGTACAGCGCACTTGTGTTGCTCGTCTAGGTCGCTGGGGAAAAAGGACTGCTGGCGCGAAGATGCGATCCGTTAAAAAACCGAAACCTAAAAAACGCGTCAAAATTACGCGTTTTTTTTTAACGTCGTAAAATGTTTTTTTTTGTCTTACCTCTGTCTAACATTTGCTGATTTACTGGTTTTCGTTGATGCTTAGCAAGTTTCTCATTGGGACCTTGTGTTTATTTTTGCTACTTAAAAAGTAATTACTAAAGTGTAGGTAATTATTTCGCGAATAGGTATCTTTCTTTTCGGAACTCATGACGTTCACTGTGGCCGGCACTTTGTTCTCGAAAAGAGCTCCTTTTTTCTCAAACACCCTATTTTTTATATTTTTAAAAGGATTAGCTGAAACACCGGTATGGATATGTTTTGGTCGATTTGAAGTTCGCGTGAAGGGTTGTCTATTTTTTAAACATTCTTTCTGTCGAAACCGCTATGCGGAAACAAATTTAAAAAATGCGCGCGTTATATGAAGAACAAACCCTCAAGCTTGCCTTATAGGGTTGGTCATAGTATTTAAGACAGAGAGTTTAAGACGGAGACTCATGAAGGCCAGAGAGGCCAACAACCAAATCCTACAGAAGCAACTACGTCGGGACTTTTGTAATGGTACATGTGAAACACATGTGATCAAAAACCGCGTCGCGTCACGCCGCTGAAGGTGTTACCATAGCAACCATCACTGAGGGGGTGACGTGGTGGCACAGCATTGACAACGTCATAACGTCAGCGGCGATTCTATGGTTACGCCGGTCAGCAGCGCGACGCGATATGGTTTTTCTTTATGCGTGTTTCACGCTTTACGTGTCCAGAGCGCCTCCACAATTTTAATGCAACTACATTTTCAGGTTTCAGTTCTCAGTTATTGTAGCATGTGCAAGCTGTGGGGTATTTTGTGCATATCCCCTCTAGAAATTGACAACTTCAATAGTGAACTGTATATCACCATTAAAAACATTATATATTTGATTGTCATAAGATTGTTAGTGTGTGCCAACCTCCTGCTTTAGAATACCTATCTGCTAAAACGTTTCATAGATCAAATATTGGACGTGTTACTAAGGTGATGAGTTAGAATAATTTCGTTTCGTGCGTCGGCCTAATGAAGGCAGCAAGCGCAGTATCATGTCTGCTCTATGCGAAAATGATTAAAGCAACGCTACATCTACGCTATGATCTAAAACGCCTTATAATTGGCATTTTCATTTTTTTTAACTATTCCTATGATACCTTCGTCAGGAAGTCATACATGACATTTGTAAAGAAATCTCGCGGTAGAACAGAATATGACCTCCACAGTTAAAAAGCGGAGAATGTGCAAACAGAGAAGCAAACATTCAAAATTGAAAAACTTTGAAAAACATAAAATTACAATTGTAAATACTACGTAAGTAATATAATCAAAGGATTACAACACGACAATAAAAAAAAAAACTAATTTCATATAACTTAATTGCTTGTTGTGCAAGTTTCCTTGCGAAAGAGTTTAGTGCGCATTGCCTGCGGCAGCTCTCTCGAGTTTTATTGCGCGGTCTCATCACTTGAACCTTGTCGAAATACCACGGTCTGGACTTGGGGCGGTTTATGATTTCATGACTGCAATATTTCCTGAAATGCATCGTCGTAATAATGGAATATTGCATATAATCTCCGCGTACTTTTGTCTGGTCGTTATTACACTGTACTCTACGACTGTGTTCCTACATGAATGCGTTAGCCTGAGCGGTAATATAAACTTCAATTGTAACATATCTGACAGTTTCATAGACATAAAACTAGAATGACTCTTCGATCTCGTAAACAAATACTCACTGAATTAATTATCGTTTCCAAGCAATCTGCCACCGTGAAGAAAAAAACTGCATCCTCCAAGCCTCTGCCATTTTGGAAACAAAGTACCTGTAGGTACTTGTTCTTCCAGTCTGGGTCCTTTGTTTTCATTAAACTTTGTTTTCTTCTCACTGGCCGTGACGACCAAGACACTTCTCTAATTTATTTCTTGGTCAAATAGGTACATTACGGCTGGTGTTTTCAGTTGTTGAGCTCCATTTCTGATGGAAATGGGCGTACTAAATAGTACGGCCGTTTAGCGTTTATGGACGTCTAACGGGCATGTGCTCAAATCACCACATCAGAAATAAGGTCGAATACACTGGCGAGGAAGACTTGAAACCGGTGCTTGAAAGGGCGATAATATTAGGGCTCAAAAGCGAATGAGGGTACGATAGTATGACCGTAGTCCCCCAATACGCTACTGGTTACAAAATTTCGGCCAGTAGCTTTGGTTCTGGTTACAAAATTTCGGCCAGTAACTTTGGTTCATGGTCAAACGTTGCTGCTATGTGCGCCACTGTTCGCAAGGTTGAATTTTCGTTTGGCCACCCCACTCTGAGTAAGCCGCACCAAAAGCGCGATTAAAAGTATTTTTACAAAAATGTTTTCTCGTGCACCGAGTTCTGTCACGCCTTTAGTTGATCATTGTTTGCAAGCACCGGTGATTTTTATTGATCTCTAACAATAGAACTTCAAAATGTTCGTTTTCGTTTGTTTAAAAAGATGCTGAAGGATTTTTTTAAATAACAAGTTAAAAGTGATTTCTAGCGAATATCTGTCCCGTCATGTTTAATATCACGAGCATTTCCCCCAGACCTACCAATAGACGCGAGAAAAACTGAAAAAACCTATCTCTGGGTGTGTTGTCACACAGAGAGATTTCAACTACCTCGCGCCTGCCGCTTGTGAGGGAACGCATGCAGCGTTTTTGAGTGGTCGGGTAAGGCTTGCGGAAATGTTCAGATCTCAGTATGAAAGGTCACGATTCTCTCCTTCCACCTGACGTGCCGAGAAGGAAGGGCTTCGGCGCTAATTTGAAAGAGCTGTTGCGGCTACTAGGCGCATCGATCTGACACATAGTTTTGATATTCGAGATTTCGGAGACCAATTGAAGAATGATTTAAGTGTCTCTTTTCGATGTACAGAACCGCTTCTGTTTCCTTTAAGATACAACGATAGTTTTGCAAGCGTAAGACGAGCTAGGCTGTTCAACATACAAGTTTGCAGTGTCGCTCCTTGGTGGTGCTGCTCGCGGTGATGAAGTTCGACGAGATAAAGGGTATTATAAAGTTAATAAAAAAGTGAAAATTAGGTTATTTTGAAGATCGCTGCAAATATATAAAAATATTTGGAGACTTGATTGATTGCACAGAGCCGAATACGTTCGCGTTACGAGAAATGCTCTGAGTGCGACGATATTTCATTGCGATTTATTGGTAGCTATTCGCGGTGAGATGCTCGACCAGTGGCGCTTCTGCTTTCCTCACTATACATGGGTTGCACGTGACGTCATATCCGTCCTCCTTTCTGGTGGCCAAAACCTGCTGTTATACTTCGTTTCACCTTATGTGCGAGTCGCAGGCAAAGCGAAGCGCGAGCACGAAAGCTCCGTGCCTTCAGGCTTTGCTCGAGCAGCGCGAGCTGGGCAGAAACGCAAAAAGCGCCGGTCTCGCGCTGGTCTGGCTTTGCGCTCGCAGATAAAGTGAAACAAAGTATAATGAAGCTGTGCTCACTCGTTTTCGCTCGCTCGCGATGCTCGTGTACTGCTCGCAGAATATGCACAGTAAAGGCTACGCTCGAGGAAGTTCGGCCACCAGAAAGGAGGACAGAGCAATCACGTCAGTGCAGCTTATGTATAGGTGGTGCACATGTTACCCACGTTCTTATGTTTTGATTTTCATAGTGCATAGAAGCTTGACATTGCACGTGTCTTGCACCGCACCAGAGGAAGTTGAAGTAATCCTCACTCTGGGTAGTGAAGACTTCTTCTCCACCAAGCGGCGATAGTCAAACTTCTCGCCACGAATGAGTGTACCTTTATGTGCGCTTTGAATAAGATAATGACATCTGACCCTTTTGTGCCGAACAATTTTTCCTTTAGCGCGCGAAAGAGCCTCTCTCCTGGCGCGCGCCCTTGGCGTTGATTGTGCAAGGTCACTATAGGAAATATTCACTGGCGGCCACAGCTGTGTGCGCGACTGCTGAGCGTATGCTGACGGTGAGCTTTAACGGTTACTTTGCAACGTGCATTCCGCACCATAAAAATCACCGGACTTAGTAGCTTATTAATGTGAGCTCGTTATCAGCCCGTGCGCGCTAAACATTACCCTCAAATATGGCGTCCAGTAAGTCCAGTAAATACCGTCTATTCCCTTTCCGCCCGTTATTATGTATTTTTCCCGTGTACGCGTGCTGTCGGCATCAGGCACTACAAAGAATTTCATCACACTCAACAAAATGAGATTGGGGCGCCCAGAGCACCTTAGGCAGTAATTCAGAGGGGGCCCCAAATTCCGACGCACTTACTGGTTGCCAAATTTCCTGCTATGCTGGCGTGATTGACGTCTCTTGGCCCCCTTGTTGATCGTCAGCGCCGCGCGTGGTCGCGCACCTAGCTCTTATTACAGCTAAAGTGAACTATAGAGGAGAGGTAGTTGGTTCAGCGAGCGCTCACGGCTGCCGCCCATCGTGTCGACGGCACGAGAGGGCGCCACTAAAGCAAGGACTTTAATAGCGCATGTATCGCATAGCATTTTCTGCGATACTGGCGTTGTCGACGTGATGGATTGTGGCATTGCGCATCAGTCGACATACGTCACACGGGGGAATGATCTAAACAGAAGCCAGTTCGTGCTGCCAATCCGCAACACAAAACCTGCCTGTCGTAGGCCCTAGGAACGCTCGGACCCTTCAGCCCATGCTACGGCAGCGCCGCTGCGTACATCCGGGACATTTCCACGCTCGCCGCTGTACAGCAATGCATGGCGCGCGTCGGTACCTGATCTCACTACCCCTCCTATAGTTCGCCGTACTATAGCCGTGCTATAACGTTACAGAGAATCTTCGTGACCAGTAGCTCATTGGATAACTCTGATGTAAGTAATAGAACACGTACTTCGGTCCATGAGATTTGCTTTAACGATGTTGATTCCTCAAGAAGGTGTTCTTATGACAAGTGTGGAATGTTAACACCTATCTTCGGGCGAGATATGATGAATGAATACAAATAAATGCAGAGGTTTGAGTCATTGACATTTTGAGAGATGCAGGGCGTAGCCTATTATGTTCACGTTTTTTGGCCATGCGATTTGCTTTTAGCGTTTGTATTGGCTATTGTCGCCTCATCGGCCGCGTCGCGGATAAAAATGCTTGAAATTCGCCTCGGCCAGCGCATCTGAAGTTCGCACGCCCTAGAGAGTATCGCCTTTTGGTGCATAACAAATCCACAAAATACTATTTTAAATAATGCGTCCCTGTTATACGAAAAATGTTCTGAAAATATACTCAGTTACGCTTACCCGTCGGGGAGGCACCTGGCGAAAATGACTTGAGTAGCCGGTCCTCCGATTAACTGATAATAGGCGATCGCAAAACTAGTGCCTAAATAGTCGTCGTAAGATTTCCTCCAGAGGCCGTGGCGACTCGGACACACTGAATCTATTATCGGGGATTCGGTAGAGGGGACGGAGGCGTCTGGGTTGAAATGAACTTACTAGACTTTGCTCGACGTGCATCAATTAGGTATCTTCAATGCAGTGACAATCTTAATGTCAGTACGGCTTGGATAGAAAAGAGAGGTAAGGCGTGAGTCGGTAAAAGGCGTTCTCATTAAAATTTTATACCATGTTTCAACTAAAACGTACCGTCGAAACCCTCTCATGAAAAAATCAGAAACGAAAAAGAGTGTCAACACCAAAGGGGCCCTAATTGGCATTCTTTTCATAAAAAAGCGCCTTTTGTTGATATGTAATAAAAAACAAAAATGCTGCTAGAGTCTTTGTAATGGCATTCAGTTCGCAGCTTTTGAAATCCAGTAAGTGCACTCATGGATTGAACTAAATTCGAACGCGAGAAGCATTCTAAATTCTTCTTCGAAAGTATCAGCGAAGAAAATGCCTTTACTTGTAGTGCCTTTCACGTTTCCTGAACCTCTCTTGAAAATTTTCTTTCTACTGACAACCTTTACATATTTCGAAACATCTTTTGTAAAGAATAACCTTAAATCTGGCAATTTCATTTTTTTTTTGTTGCAAATTTTTAAATAAATGTCTAACTTCATATGTGAAACATACTTACCATCCAACGCCGGACTACGTACGGATAATACATTCCTATACTTTATTTTTTTCTCGTCACGTAAGAACGAAATTTTCGCGCGCCGATGAAAGAAACACCGGTTTCGAAAGATTCTTAGAGTTAGCTAACCCTCTCCTCGTATGCTCGAGTCGTAATGCAGAGTCACACAGAAGAAGGAAAGGGGGAATCTTCCTGCGCTTCTGTCGTTGGTTGCGCAGTCCGTGACAAAGCGCAAAAACGCGATAGAGACGAACGGGGCGAGACACGCTGACAAGGAAATGACCACAGTGAGATATAGTCGGTTGGGGACCGTAGTCTATCCGTCTGCCTGAGCAGATCGATAGTCCTACGGATGCGGGAAGCAGAGATGTATTTGGTAGTGCGGAAGGAAGGAAGCCAGGAAGACATGACCGGATATTTGCTTCGGCTGGATAAAAGATAACCTTCGTGCCAACCGGAGAAATAAAATTGGCTGCATGCTTGGTCATTCTGCCAAACGCGTTTAAACGAGGTATAGTTTTATAGGGACATTGTTGGCAAAAGGTGTATTGAAACGGAATAAAAAAAAAGACGTTTAAAACTCCTTAATTGTAATGCCGATTTAGAGCGCAGCTCTTGAAAAGGAGGAGGGAGGGTACGGAGGGGACGGTAATAATAAAAGTTTTATTTCTCATCAATGATGAAGGGCAGGCCGGAGAAAAAAGCTGAAAAGGAACAGCTTTGAAGGGTCTCCGGCTCCCTACAGTGGCCAAACAGACGGCAGCAAGAACAACAAATAAATTAAAAAACAGGGAAAGGAAATAAAAAAATAAAATACAGTGGCTTGACAGTCATTCATGGTTACATTTTTAGCATTTACAGTACAAATGTCACATTTATTTAGCTAAGGTTCAAATCATTACTTGTGAGGCTGTTGAGTAAATACGGCAGGGTGTGTTTGAACATTTGTTTACCATATTTTTGTTATGTGAAGGATCATCCTCCACTACTCATTGTGACGAGTGGGATACGCCTGAATGTTTTTCGTCAGTGCTGAAAGTTCAGCTAGAAAGCGAGATTTCCCTTTTTCTTCGTTTTTAAAACTAACGCTCAATCTGTAATTATATAAATTATGGGCAGTAATAATTGCAAAGTGCGTAAACACGCTTTGCAATTATTTAAAAACTGCTCCTCCCTCCTCATCTACTCCTCCAGTGCTCCTCCCCCTCTCCCTCCCCCTCCTCCTTTCTCCTCCCCTCTTCCTTCCGCCTCCCCTTTTTTTCCGCCCCTTCCTTCCTCCTCCCCCTTCTACTTCCTCCTTTTCCTCCTCCCCCCCTCCTCCTCCCTTCTCCCTCCTCCTTCCTTCCGCGCGTGCATTATGGGACTTTTCCCATAATGCACCGCGCAGTTACGCCGACGGCGACGCCGACGCTGACACCGCTCAAGCCGGAAACGGGCGCATAAGAGCTGCGCGCTAAAATTGATTGAAATACCTTTAATGTTTCGCAAGTATTTGAATCTTAGGATTGTTACTGTGGTGATTATGCAATTGCACCACACGCAAAGCACAGTGCGGAGATCTCAGTGGCTGTCGCGGTTGTTGCCGCTCTTTTTGTTATTCTTGATAGTGTTGCCGCTGTCTTCTAATTTAGAAATATACAGAGCCACGGCTTTTGCACCGAGAGGTACGCTGCAAAGTTCACGCAACGTTGTCCGGGAATGCCTCGCTCAAAGACGCTATCGATAGTGGTCCTATCGACTCTTGATCGTCAGGACCATGATCTTGAGGCGGGCGTTGGCGTTTTCTTGGCATTGTGAAGGTTAGAGGATAAATGTCGCGCACGGAGAGAGAGCCTCGGTTATGTATGAAACAGATTATGTCACACAATTAGGATTTTCAGTAAACTGTTCCGGTAACTCCGATAACGATACCCAATGCTCCGCCAACGCCTCTTTGCATGCATCGTTTCGTCATCGGCTATCGTTAGCGAAGGTAACGGAACGATCTACTAATACTTCCTATTGTTTCTTTGTGACGCTGAGCGCGCTTCCCTTCAGCACCACGTGATACAGTGCCTTTGCGCTTAAGTTTCTGGGTCACGAACAGGAAGGAAGCGCGATATATCCTGCCCTTTCCACTCCTGGTTCCGCGCGCTCTTTCTACAGAACCTTTTTCGACTCATCTCTTTCTTGCTTTTCTACCCGTCTCCCGTTCCGCGCGCTTTCTGACACCACCTGCTTCTGCTCCTCCCGTTCTTGAGTGCTGGGTCGGTAGCTTAGTCAGCAGCGCACTCGGTGTACACGCCGGTGACCGCGGGGTTCGGTCCCTGGCACCGGTTGACGTTTTTTCAAGATTGTTCACCGGTTACGGACTGACCATCGTACAGATTTCGTGCTGACGCGGCTCCTTAGGTTGGTTAGCCCTAAAAAGCTACCACTTTACTAAAACGTGTTATAATTATGGGAAGGCTAAGGTTTTCAGTATCTAAATATTGATTCAACTATCCGAAATGTCATAAACCCACTCACTGGTATACTGTACATTTCAGTATATAGGTTGATATTTTATGGATCGTAGATTAATAAAAATGCTAAGACAAATATCATAGATTAATAGTATACATGACCAAAAAATAAAATGAACTGCAGACAGAGACTTCTGCGAAGATTAAGATAACAAATTCTATGGAACCGTAATCGGCCACAACTCAGATATTTGGAGTCAGCGTCAGGCTCACAAAGTTAAATATAAAAAGAAGATAACATATGTCTTAGTTGTCTGGGTTTTAGTTAAAGTGTATGGTTCGACATAACCTAATCATTTTTTTATCTTTCTAAATTGAATGTTTTAGAAGTAAAAGTTCCACTTAATAAAGACGCAGTTGCTTCTCTAGAATATGTTGCCTGTCCTCTGTTTGTACTTTAGTACAGTACCATAAGGATTGTGTTGTTACAGATAATCGCCTAGCAAGGCCCAAACAATGGGCTTCTCGAACACTTCCTTTTCATCAGCCATTCTCTTACGAAGTTCAAAGCATTCCGTGACTAAACATTAATACAGCCTTTTCTCTCTCTCTATCTTTTTTACCCTTTCCGCCATAAATTTAGGTACAAGTACTCGTTTCTACTCTTCCATGTCTGACTCTTTACTATATACAGGTTCCTATGAAATGTTTGAATCATAATGACATTAAATATCTGGTGCTCACCCAAGTTCAATCTGCTGTTTTGCATCTTTTCTATTTTGATATAATGTTTTACTAATTGCACTACTGTCTGTGGTTATGCTCGCAAATAAATCAATACGATTATAGTTGCTGTAAGCAACTTAGCTTTTCAAGTAACTAATTCTCGCAAAGTACCTGACCAGAAAATTATCGCGCCAAATTTATCACGCGAGTAAATCACCCCATGTTGTCGAATGCATAGCACAATAGAAATAAGTTTAGTAACTTATATTATAAAATATTATTATCATTTTAATATTACATCACTCAAAATATTTCCGAAACCAATACTTCTCGAAATTAAGGAAATATTTGGCTTGCTACGATAAATTTGTTTTCAGTCACTAATTAAGTTCTTGCAAACAATAAAACGAAAACTGTACCAAGGGTACTACGGCAATTGGCAAAGCTTCCTATTCGTTTTCCCCTCGCTTGTTTCTCGTATTAGCTACCCAATTATCGGCTTCGCTAAATTATAAGCACTCCGCCATCAGCGTCACTTAAGCCTCGCTCAAAATTTTTTCTGTTCGCGTGTCCATCATCTATGATTGCCCTTTCCGTCAAAGAATAATCACACAAGCAATAAAAAAAAAAGAGTACCACCACCCTTGCCGTCCAGGGTTCCGGCTGCCCACTGTCCCCCCGAAAATGCAGTAAAATAGTTCCGGCCTCTCTGTGCTTCGCTCCCCAATCTCCCCTAATCCTATTTGCCTTCGCCTCGTGAAGATCTCCAGCGGAGATCCGGCCTGAGCTTCCCTGGGCTTAGGGCCACTGGCTAAAGCCAGATTGGTGATTGGAGATTCGCGGCAGCGGCTTCCAGTGTTGCCACTTCGAATTATCTGCTGCCAGTGGCCTTGGCGGACCATCGCGCAAAGTCCTTAGATACACAAAAAAAGAAAAGCTAGCCCTTAAAAAAAAAATTCTCACCCATTCGAACGGTTATTTTTCACCCTAACTACGTTAACGATGAACACTTTGTAATGACCATGCTGCCACCACGTGACCACTGATTGCTTTTCTTTTAGACAAGTGACTTCCCACAAATATACTATTCTTGACACAGTGTCACTGAGCAGCGGCCCTTTGCGGGAAATAGCGGAACGTATCACGGTTATAATATCTGGGGAATACCGTGCTACTTGGGCGTATATAGTAATTATTCTATGGCCCCCATTGTCCGAGGACGTTGGAATCAATTTGGTGGGGCAAAAGCCGCCTTAGGATGAGCCCTATCTTAGTTTTGGATGAAGGATTGGTTGATTTTCTATCTGGGCCAACGAATGTATTACCAGGGGTGCCGCATCACTCTTAGTAAAAATATTGTAGTATTTACTATTTATAGGTTAGTAACCACTTGCCACGTATCCTACTGACCTGTTAGTAAATGCGCTTAGTAACAGTTACTGTCCAAGGAAGTCAGTAACGCGAACTAGCCTGCTTTTCAATATATATAGCAGATACTACTACATTGATTCAGAAACGGATAATAACTACCGCGAAAAACCTAGTTGCCACTTAACTCAAGAAATATGGGTGGCGGTAGCTATTGCCCAGTTCAAAAGGCCTACAAAATATTTGCATTGGTCCCGCGCTTGGCATTGCATCTCCTTTATTTTACATTATACACATTACACGCATCCCCAATGGGCGGAAGGCTTCACACAGAAGGATCACATACACAAATGGAGCACACAAAAACACTAACGTGAAGGCACGCCACACAAATCACTGACTCCGTCAGTTGCTCTTCTATCCTTCTTTACGCTCCTTTCTAATGCGCGCCTTTCCTCACTGATCACTTCAGCAAAGCATAATTTTGCAGGAATTGTTTTTCTTACTATTGTCATTCTTTATCATTTATTTTGAACGGTCCAAAAAAGTACTCTCTTAGTAAAAAAAAACAACAACAACAAAAAACATACACGCTGTAACTATTTGCGATATTAGATACATCTCCCTGCTCCTCTGCGCTTCATAGACTATGTTTTTGCTTCTCCGCATAGCTCCGCAGGCAACACTATACTCGTGGAGAACTTCTTGCTAGATTTCAGAAGTAGTGGTGAGTGCTCGTGCAGAGCTTTGATCGGCGTTCAAGATGCTCGAGCGCCCACGGGTCCAAAGCTGTAATGCATAGCCTCAAAACGTGGTCCACGAATATTGACCTCTTCCTCTACGGACCGCCACTCGGAGCACCTTTTCTACCCGCGTGGGTTTCTGGAACATTCAGCGTAGAGCGTTCGGCGCGTAGAACCTTCGTAACTCGAACAGACAACAAGGTTCTTTATAATTTATGAGGAGTCCGCTCTTTGGAATCGAACCCGGAGCCTCAACGCGAGAGCAAAGCGCGGTAACCATTCGGCCACGCGCTCGCTCGGCAACGCGCGTGGCAATATTTCTGATGCATGTTACAAAATATTTCTGGGGAGGAGATCAGACCGTGGCGCGAAAGCGGTTAACTTTAGAACTACACGGATGGGGACAACGAATACAGTGACTCAGTGCTCGGCTCACATAACCAAACGCGAAGTCAGCGTTCGGCTGGAGTTCGTGTTTTCCGGTGAGGGGGAGGAGGGTCTCTTTTGTTACCACTCCGGCTTGCATGAACAATGCAGCATGCACGTGCCCAGCTCAGTACAAAAGCTCAAGTGGGTCAAGCCCGGATCCTTTGACGACTGCTTTCGGGAAAGATCCGGCACTTTACGTCACTTCGTTTATTGCTAGTATTTTTACATTGCACTGTGCCCGTAGAAGATAACATGAACTTGTCCACAAGGCTTGTGGGCATGTGCACAGGCCTCGTGCCGGAGTAAACACCAAGGTGTGGAGAAAACGAACGGGTCAGAGCGCCTCACCAATAGTGACATCGTTGAATATTACGTCCTGCGGCGCACCTTAGACGCATCGTTTAACTACAATCTATACTCCCTATATGGGGAGTTCACCATAAACGAAATTGGGATACGGATATGAGTGAATGGATAATAAAGAGAACCCACATAATAGCCACGGCAGTGGTAACGCACCTTCTTCAAGTAGGTTGCGTTTGGAAAGGATACTCAACGTTGGGGGACGCTTTGTTGGCATTTTGAGAGGTCATCCAACTCATAGTTTATTTCCTGTCTTCTTCTCTGCTTATCAATCTTTGCTCACAGACAGTGTTCGCAGAGAGGAATAAGTGACGGACTGACGACAAGAAGAAAAGAAACAAAGAGAACCCTCGAAGTTTTGCCGCAGGGGCTCAAATATACAAAAAGCAAAACAAAAAATGTATTTTTTGTGTGGGTCCGCTTCTCATTTTCTTTTATTTGTTATTTTCTTGACACTCAAGTCTGCACCGTTGTCGTAGGTCGTTTTCCGGTCTGCGTTGGCGCCTGAGTGTGGCAATCGTTACTTCCGTAAAGCCGCCCCTTTTGTTTCAGGATTTTTTGGGGAAACTCTAGAAAACAAAAAGACGCCTTTGGGAAGGCGAGGGAAAACCTTCATTGCACCAACTTTGGGCTGAAATATGAATCACAATCGGCAAACAAGAGATGTTTGCACGAGCTCAATCAAAGTCGCTGTAGCTAATTGGAGCTATAGTAAGATGAAACCTAAGAAAGACAAGGCAAGGGGAAAAAAGCGCGCACGTAGGAAAGTTAAAGTGGAAAAGGCGACGTCCTTTCCACGATGGCTTTTCGTGTGGCGCGCTCTTTCCCCCTCGCCCTGTCTTTTTTAGGTTGCATCTGACTACAGCAACAGGATTTGGTTGCTCTATAGAATGTTCGCGCTTGCTCGTG